>PVLD010016623.1:0-44382 GCA_004027595.1 Dinomys branickii | reverse complement strand
CCCCGCCCTCCCAGGGTTCCCTGCAGGTATAGGGATGGATCTCCTCCCCCACTCGGTGATCTGGTCGCGAGCGCCGATATCTCACCAGTTTTTGGAGTCCCTGCAGGCATGAAGGTTCCAAGGTGCCAGTCTATCCTTTGGGGCTTTCTGCGCAGCCCGCCCGATGCGCGCGAAATGTGGGACTGCTGGGCGTTGCCGCCACCAGAAAGCCGATCTCTGTCGGGAGTCGCGGGAGAGCTGCGCCGGCTCGGGAGGCGGGAGGGACCGAGCTGTCTGTGTTCTCAGGGCGTTAGGACCCAGCCAATCTTCCTCCCTGCTCCCGGCGTTTGGGGCCCTCCACGCAGCCTGCCCGACACGCGCGAAACGTGGGATTGCCGGGCGTCTCCGCCGCCAACAAGCGGATCTCTGTCGGGAGTCGCCGGGGGGCTGCACCGGCTCGGGAGGCGGGAGGGACCGAGCCGGCTGCGCTCCCACGGCGCTTGGACCGAGCCAAGCTTCCTCCCCACGCGGATCGTCCCTGGCTCCCAGCGTCTGGGGCTTTCCCACGTCTCGCCCCGGCAGCCTGGTCCACCCTACCACATCTCCCCCGGCATCTCAGAGAAATACGCCCAGTTTAAACTTCCCAGCCGAGGTCCCGGCATTCACGCTCGCCAAGTCTGTCTCGAGCTGGTGGTGTTTATTAAGGAGGATCGCTCCCTTGCTGCTCACCTGGTCGCCATCTTCCCATCCATCTTGTGTTTTTGTCTTGAGGCGGCAAAGGTAACAGAATAGGATAGAAAAAGCACAGAATTGGGAGTGACAGATGAGAACTTCAGTGCAGGCTCCCCACCTTCTAGGGGTGGCCTTTGGACAGTTTCAAGGGTGTTGTGTATGAAATGGGGAGAATAATACCTACCTTCTAGTGGGTTATGAACCCTTAGTTATTGCTGACTGATCAGGCCCACAATCTCCCAAATGAGTGGACTTAAATAAATGAGACAATTGAAATGATTTTAGGGCTCCAAGAAGGTCCAATTCTCTTACAGAACTTGAGATTCTTTGGGTTAAGACCAAGACTTTTCTGGGCAGCCTGTATTTATTAGGTATTCAAACAAAGGAGAGAAATACTGGAGAAAATGCAGGAATCTGAGCAGGACCTTGGGAGAATTTTCCCAAGTAGTAAATTATTCAATCTGGAGGACCACCTTATTTTTAGGCTGGCATTTATTGTAGGAGTGTGGAGTTTGCAGCTGCAGTCTCCTTGTAAGTTAATTGGGGCTGGAGCCAAGCATTCTCAGCTTTGGTCTTGTCCAATGCCAGCCTCACTGGTGACCAGTGATTTGTAGAGGTTCACTTACAATGAGTCGACTACCCATCTCCAGACAAGGTACCTATGCTTCACAAGTAAACATGAAAAGCCAATTGATTAATATTAAATCCTGCTCAGAGCCACTTTCTAGTGGTCTCCATCAACCTCCCAGAGTCATTCTGGAGTTAAACTCTAAGATGTCAGGGCAACGGCTCCACCTGGAACGAAGGAGACACCAATGATAGTTTCTTTCTCCTTCTCTTTCTTTTTAATCCTTGTTTTCCCCATTGTTTACTATATTTTTATATCCCTTCCCCATAGCTGGGACTTTATACATCTGGATTAGAGTTCAATTTCCTCTAACTTTAGAGAACATTGCTTTTTCCCCACAAAAGCTGTGACCCACACTTTCTATACAATTTGCACTAGTTTTGGTATAACTGGAGCAAGTGTTAGGAATTTGTACATGTTTCAAGTGCCCCCTACAGACATTTTGCTCTACCTGTGATGGAGAACTTGTTCCTTTCTAGGCAAATGGTGCTCTTAGAGATCTAAAGGGAGTCTTGGCTTGTGAACACAGGTAGGGATATACCAGCAAACACCTTAGCTTGCTTGTTTGAATTGGGCAAAACACACATTAGACTCTGTGACTGCAGCCAGAGAGATGGTAGCCAGCACTAAGGACTCTCAGACTGTGCAGCCAGTCATGGCTTTGGATGCAAAGGCCAGAGTATACTGAGTCAGTGGCCTTGTTACAGCTTCTTTCCTGCCTGGCTCTTGGTGGCCGAGCCTCTGCCTCCACACAAAGGGATTTGAGTGGGAGACTGATGTGTGGGTGCTGGGGCAAAACCAGGTCTTAGATGTAGTCTAAGCATATGTTCTCTGTATGTATGAATGGTATGGCCCCTGAAGGGAGGAAAACTGGTTCACAGAAGGTTAAAAGCCTGTAAGTATAAGCCAGATGTGTGCATGATATATATTAATGTAGTACATGTGTTATATTAAAATTTCATGGGGGTGTTAAGGGGAAATATGCTTAGAAGGCTTCTCAAGGTGGGATATAGTGGGAAAAAAGATTTTAAAATACTGGTCTCAGGCAATGGTTCTTAGCATTGATTACATACTAGTGTCACTGGAGGAGTTTTAAAGTTTTGTTTCCTGGGCTCCACTCCAGATCAGCAGAATCAGAATCTTTGGGGTGGGTCTCAGCCACTCAGATTTCTAACAGTGGGCTGGATAACTCCATTGTCCCGACAAGTCTGACAAGCCCAGTTCTAGAGCCCAGGTTCTCAGGGTGCGCCCCATCAAGTGGGCAGCATCACTATTACTGGAAGTGTTGTTAGAAATGCCGTTTCAGATGCCGCCTTGATTCTTCCACTTATTGAAGTTGGGGAAGCATTTGGATAAGTATTTCTTATGAATAAAACCTCAAAATAACCCCAGGCAGCTACTTTATGCCAGTGTCAGTGTGGTTCTAGCTTTTTGCTTGAAGGTCTCCTTGTCAACTTTTGAGTTGAATGGCGGGGTATGTGAGGAGTGGCTCAGGGCTGTGTCTGCCCTCAAATGCTGGCAAGACCCAGGCTCTAAAACAGAGCAGCAGCTCATCCCAGGGCGAGGACCATGTGAGCAAAGTGGCTGAGTCCATCGGCCGGCACCAAGGGAGGGAAGAATCCCAGTGCTGAACCAGTTACTGCATGGCAGGTAGTTCTTGGGTGAGGGGCCAATGCATGGGAAATGGGGGCTCGGAAGGTTAACTCAGCAAGTCTAAAGGTGGGTGAGAATGGAGGAAGGCTGGGGAGTGGGCGGGAAATTGCTGCTGTCCTGCCGATGTTTATTTACCTGTTCATTGATGCATTCATGAATCCAACGAATATTTATTGGGTGAGTACTATTAAGATTTGACCTGGGGAATTGTTTTAGGAAAAAAAGGATAGATATAACAGACTTTGTGGAGCAAGCTTTATGAGTAATTCTCCAAAGAAACACACACAGACAGACACACACACACACACACACACACACACACCTGCTACGTTAATTTTAATTTTGTTTTAAAATTTTAAAATTGTAATTAAGAAATAAAATTTTATATACCCAGGATGTACTATGTGATGTCATGAGGTATGCATACATTGTATGACTATCACAAATGAACATCCCAGAACTTACTCAGTGTATAACTGAAAATGTATAATGTATAACTGTTGGTCAAAATATCCCCACTTTCCCCACAAACCAGTCCCTGGTAACCATCATTCTACTCTCTTTTCTATTCATTTGGCATTTTCACTTCTGTATACAAGATTGTGGAGCATGTGTCTGGTTCATTTCACTTAGCAAAATGTGTTCCAGGTACATCCATACAGTTGGAAATGGCATCATTTCCTCCTTTTAATGTCTGAATAATACACCATACACTGTGTATAGAGTAGAGTAGGTTACACTCTATATTGTGTTGTGTCTCACATTTTATTCATTCCTCTGTTGGTGAATACTTAGGTAGTTGCCATATCTTGGCTGTAATGAACAATGGTGCAATGAACATGAGGCGTAGATGTCTTTTGGGGTAACTGGATTTATTTTCTTTGGATATGAACTAGAAGTGGGGTAGCATATTGGTACAGTCATGGTGGAAAACAGTTCAGAAGTTGGCAAAACTTTGAAAATAGAACTATTATGTTGTCTAGGAATCAGCTAGCTTTGATTAACTGAAAAATACTGGCTTACTTATTGAAATTTACAGATAAAATATTTGAAAATCTAAGATTTACAGAATAATTTTATAAGTAGATATTTTAGAAAATAGAGACTTTAATATCGTCCATATTAATTTAAATAAGGAAATCACATTTCTGGAGGATTTTTGCACTTTCAGTCTTAGATAGACATAGATTTGGATTGGGATCTTATGACTTTTCTCTGGTCATTGTCTCCAAGTATTTTCCAGTGGTTTATGAAAACTGTTGAATCTACACTATTCAGGGTGCTTCTGATTGTCAGTTGATGCATTACCGAGCCAAGTGTCTACCTCTTGGGGATTCTGCACTTATTTGACTACTGCATGGATAATTATTCCTAACTGTGGTTCCATAATTTGAGCAATTTACGGCTACCAGAATAAAACATTTGACGGTATTAAGTGGCTAATGGTTTAGACATTTTCATATCTCTGTCTTTAGGGCGATAAACGCAGCAGACATCTAACTCTTCTACCAACATTAACTTCTCACACTTAAAATGCTGAATTAAACAATTTAGTGTTCTTGACAGTGTAATAGCTTCTGTTTAATAGGCGGTGTCTAAATCTGGACCTAATTCACTTCATTTAGTTAATGTCATTTTCCCTACCAGGGGTGCTAGAAGTAAATCTAGCAGGCATGCATGAATCTCTATGACCTAAAGGCCCTTATGGAGGCGATGTAAGAACTCTGATGTTCTCATTACCGCACGGATGCCGAGAGCAGGCTGAAATGGTAAGAACGGTGCGGAACGGAGGCTGGGTATTTTTTTTACTCCTGCACTCCCGTAGTCTTAGAAAAGCATGCACTTTCAACACCCAGAAAAGAAAAAAGAACGGACTTTAAATGCTGATATTAGAAATAAATTTAATTCTTTTATAGTGCTCCATATTTACAAGGCTTCTTAAAGCATTTCTTAAATTTTGTTCCTACTGTGATTATGGTATCAGTCAAAAATTTCCCTTCTTCTTTTCACACTGTTTAGCACAGAGAGATTGGATGAAGAGGATGCTGTCTGGGTCCTGAGGGACTCAGGGCCACCTTTGCTGGGTTTCCTTTATGTGCGGATCCCCCTGGGTTTGACATTAATGCTACACTTTCCAGCTGCCTGCTTCCTTCAGGCATTTCTCATGCATTGAAGATTTCCTGGAGCCCCACGTCCCTGGACTGGTGGATTAAACTTGTAATATTTACCTGCCTTGTGGAGTCTATACTTGTCTCTGTATTGGGTGCGAATTAAATGGATGCAACCCTGGTTCCTTACCTGTGAAATGGGATGATAACACCAAACTCCTGGGCAGAAGATAAGGTGTAAATGAGGAGCTAGGAGGTGTTCAGTAATGGTAGCTACTTTTGATCCCTTTGCAGTAACTATTTAGCTCCACACGTAGAAATGTTTCTCCTGGTATAGGATTTGGTGGTTCTTTCGACTTCTGGTATATAAGAAAGAGTGGTGGTAGTTTAAGGAATAATAGGTTAAAGGTGTTTCTTTGGCTTTCAACATTAGGGAAACTTATTGTTTTATATTCTCTAACTGCCCAGAGCAGCTGAAAAGCACTGTCCACCAAACGATTCTCAACAAACCTCTACTGATAAAGAGATTTGTTCTTTCAATACATCAGGGTCCTAAAAAGAAGCTACAGATTTTGTAGATAAATTTACTTCCTGAGGCCTCAGTGAACTAAAAGCAATACAGGATACCTCGTGCATATTTTTATTCAGAGTGGCAAAGTTGACTGGGGACAGGAATGTGAAGTGTGTGGAGTAAGCGCCAGGACACAAGTTGCAAAGGTAGATGGAGGCGGGGTGAAGGGAGGCCTAGAACAGCAGACAAAAGAGCCGCTGGAGAGAACGTGGCAGGTGGATGACATAACTGGGTCTGTGTTTCGGAAATATCTTTTTAGATGCACAGGCACACACACATAGCAATGTCACACTGGATGATGACAGTGTGTGGCATGAGGGTCTTCTCAGGTTACAATGGAGTCGAGAAATTCCCTGGAGATGTGGGAGGGGATGTTGGTGTAAACACATCCACTGTGCTGCCAGCTGTTCTACAGACATAGCACACACAGCCACGTGCAGGACACGGCACTTAATAATGTAATGCATATCTCTGTTACTTGTTTATATATTTCCTACCTTCTACCTTTTATTGTTATTTATGCTATGCTTCTGTTTATAAACAGAAAATGAATTGTAAACAGTAAGCTGTGTCATGACAGCATCAGCTTTGTGCATCTTGTGTTTGCTGCTTTTCTGACTTCATCCGGAACTATATTAGGTAATTGACTGTACCATGCAGGTGCGTGTAAGTACACTAGAGGATATTCGCACAATGAGGACACTGGGTAACAATGTCCAAGTAGTTTTCAGAACATGCTCCTGTTACTAAGTGGTGCACAGTTGTGGTAGAAAAGGAGGCACAATGGGGGCCGGCAAACACAAGGGAGACAGGTAACACATGGGAACAGACTGCAAACTGGGCAGGCAACAATGAGCTCGCCTAGGAGCAGAGAGACACATACTAGAGACACAATGAAGAGGGGAAGTAGGGCTTGGTGACTGATCCCACATGTGGCTAAGCGAGAGGGTAAACTCTGACTTCCAGATCTCTTCTTTAGTGAACAGGCAGATTCTACCGAGTGGACGGTCAAGCAAAGTGGAGTAGGGTTTGAGAGGAAGAGGGCAAGCTGAGCTTGGTGTCCCTCTGGGGCCTTGAGCAGCTTGTCCATGTGTGTGACCACGTGAGAGAGTAGACGAAACCTTTGAAATTGGGTGCATTTCCAAAAGTGAAGAACAAAGGTCAGATAATTGCAGGGAACAAAAATTTAGGGTGTGGAAGGGAGGAGGATTTTATGAGAGCTGTTCTGCCTCTTCTGTCTCAGTCTTGGTGAGAACAGTACCCAGAAACCTGAGGGTTATCTTCAACTTCACTTTTTCTCACATCCCACAGAACCAACTCTTGTAAATTCTGCCTCCTTATTTGTCTTGTACCCATTCCTCTTTTCTATCTTTTTGTAAACGTTAGTTCATATCATAAAATGCAGTAGCTGGGGTGGAACCTGAGACTCTGCATTCCTAAAAGCAGACTTTCCCCCAACAATGTTTAACTACAAAAGGCCTAAGAGAATTGTTTTCTGTGGTCCCAGAACCCTAAGAGCCTGCACTATAAATGCATTGGATTCAGTCATCATCAAGTGTTAACCACAGTCCCTGTTAGCTGGTGTAGTGGCTTGTGGTAGGGAGCTGAGTTACTCAGCAGGCAGCTGGACAGACTGACTCTATTTAATTTACCCTGTGGTAGTAAAATTGTCTTCAGTTCAGATATGGGGGTGATTTGTAAAAGTAAGCCACTTTTCTTCTGATGTACTGTACAAATGAAAGGCATCTGGTGGCTATTTTTTAAACCACCAATAGTTTCACAGAGTGGTATGTTGAGAATTTGCATGTATTATACAAATTTATACTAAATTGCACAGTGATTTCAGCACATATCAATGAGCTGGCTACTTGGAATCCCCAAGGGAATAGTTTAGGTAGAAAAAGAACCTATTGCATGAAATCAGCTAGATTCCCATCTACCATGTTAGGTTGTTTTAAAGGCTGGGTCTTAGGAGAATCAGAGCTTTGAAAGGGAAGAACTCAGCATTCTAATGGGAGTCAAATGTGACCTGTTTCACTGCAGGTTACAGCTCACCTGAAGTTTTGATCAAAATGTTTTTTTAAAAAATGATTATCAATCTTGACTGCATATGAGAATCATGTGGAGAACTTGAAAGTTGTAGGGAGGTGGGCCCCTTTCAGTAGTATCCCAGTCCTGACTATTTATGAAGAGTGTCCTAGGTGATGTGGATTCTCAGCATCAATGTTAGGCATCATTGCCCCTCATTAGTTTACACTCTTTGAATTTCTAGGCTAGCAGAATTTAACTTGTCCACTGCCAATGCTGATTTCAAATTAGCAGACTTAAATGAGTTAGTAATTATAATAGGTAAATGTAAATAAATATATAATGGTGAGGTCCTCAAGTGTCTGAGACTAAAATTACATTTTAAAGCTAATATCCTGATGGCTTTTGATAAAGGGACAGTATGCATTTATGAAGCTTTCACAAACTCCTGAGACTCTCCTTAGTCATGTTGGATTGTACATCACTGGGGACCCTCTGGATTTGCCTTATTAATCAGATATCCAGCTACTTCATACTCTCTGTCTTTCTTTTGTTGCTGAGACAGAATACCCAACACCCAAAGTTAAAGGAGCAAAGGGTTATTTAGCTCACAGTTTGTACAGGTTTCAGTCCATAATTGGCTGGCTCCAAGGCAGGGTGGCATGGCAGACAGGCATTGTGAAGAAACAGCTCATGGTGGGGAGAAGGTAGCATAGTAACAAGGAATGATTAGAGCTCTTTCTATCCCTTATGTTTTATCCAGGCTACTTAGGGCAGGTAGCACACACACCCTTAATCCTAGCACCCTTGATCCTCATACCACACCATGAATCAGTGCTAGCATCACACTGTAGGTCCAGCCACCTCTGAAAAAGCCCCATCTATGACCACATGAGGCTTTAGGGGGACATCTAAACACAAGCCATAACATTCTCCTCTTCAGACAAGCAATTTCTAAAGGTACCTGCAGTGATTTGATTCACTTGCCTACTAAATATTAAACATAAAGCACACAGAAGAGAAAGTAGTATTTGTTGAAAGAAACAAAGGACCACTGATGACAACATTTTAGAAGTTTGGAATTGTTTAAATTATTTGAAGTCTGCCCTAAAGCTGTGTCCACTCATATTTTACATTTTGACTTAATGGCGTCTGTACATCCTGAACTGTGACCTAACTTGGTGACTGAACTTGCTGGTAAGCAGACTGTAGCCTACTCTTGTACCAAGTAGCCCAGTCTCAGCCAGTCGCAGTAGGCTATTATTAGTCAAGCACAGGCAGCCAACCATTCCAACAAGGCTCAAATAAAACAAACATGAAAGTTCAATCAGTCAAGCTACCTTTATACCACACTTCTACTTTCTGTACATCATTTCCATTTTTCTCTACAGAAATGGTTTCTAGACCATGAAGCAAGCAGAGCTTTCTGAACTGCTTTTGATTTTTTTATTGCTGCCGATTCTAGAATCACAAAGCCAACTGAACCCTTTGAAACTAGATTTATTCTAATTTTCTCTTTTAACAGCAGGAATGGCCCTTAATGCTTTAATAGTTTACCTGTCTCATTTTGCAATTAAGAAAATTGGCCTCTGATGCTTAAGTGGTTTGCCTACTTCTAAACAATCTATTAGAGGCAGACTCAGATTAGGACTTCAGTCTTCTGATAAATTCAATCTCTTGACACTTAACCAAGTTGCCTAACAAGAACTCATTGTACTATATGTGGGGCTGAGATCAAGGAAGATCAACTTACATTGTTTAGTGGCAGTTTGGGACAATTAAAATAGAACAATGAGCTATGATAACATAAGTAACAGAAACATTACAATTGCTCTTGCTTGTGTGCTACATGTGTGACTTGTAATTATAAAATGTTTATTCTGTCCTAGATTTCTGACCACAATAGTGACTTCATTCTGACTATATAATTTCTCACACTTCAAGGGGAAACATACATTACGTGAGGATCATTCTGATAGGGAGGACTGTGGACCTATTCTTTTGTCCTCCTGCTTAACACTGACAATCAGTGGCAGTGAAGGAATTTTACTGATAAATTAGCAAAGCACGGCTAGATGGAAGGATAGACTGATGAGAAGAAAACTTTGTCAGTAAAAGAGAAGTTTGTGCCCATACAGACATCTATCTGCACCATGCAGCTTTTCATGGACACAAATTTCTTTTAAGTTGTTATTGCAAATCCATAAAGCAGATTAATATTTTACAAACATAAATTACTTGCTGTTCATATAAAATGTTTGATAAAGCTGTTGGTGCACTTCAGTGGGAAAGGACCCCCAAGATTTAGAAATATCATTAAATCTACTGTATGCAATAAGGGTAAGAACCCTTTGGGCCACGCAGGCCAGGTTAAGAACATGACGAAGGTAATTAGGGGAGGGCTCAGTTGAATTTGGAGGCTTCAGGGCAGAGACACCAATGCGTGGTGCCTGGTGATGCTTGCTTGAAGCCCAGGAATCCTGGCCTCCTGGTCTGTAGGCTGGAGGACCCATTGCGCCCTGTGCAGCAAGGCAATTTCAGAACTCAGCAGACAGAATTCCTTGGGCAATGACCCTGAGCCCTGGCTTTCCCAAGGCTATTTCTTGACTTAGGCATTACTTCCCCCAGCTTTCATTTACCATAAAGATTTTGACACACTAGATAAGGTCCCAACATTGTAGTTACTGCAAATTGTTGCAGGGGGAAACTCTAAGAGATAATAAAATTACTTGCTCTCTGGTTAGAAAGACATGTTCTTTGCTTCATACTGATAAATTTCAATACATCTTCTTCCATTCTGGCCTTTGGGATTTAGGGTGTACCATCTGAAGCTCTTCAGCTTTGCATTTGAGTTTGGTTTTATTTAGAGAAGCACACCCTCAGAGCTTAGCAGTAAGTGTATGGGCCAATCATGAAGGACTTGAGGAGACCAAGATAAGGACATGGAAGGCAGGGTTATTCCTATGAAGGAGAAGGGGAGGAGAGTTAGTCCTTACAGCCTGGTGTCAAGCAAGGAGCTTTCCTGTTCTTGGACTCATTCATATTTCCTGGACTTTGGAAATAGAAACCAAAGACTCTGATAGTGAGAAAAGTGAGAAGCATTGATTGGTGGGAAGGGGTGGGCAGGAGGACTGACAAGGTGGTGTTGACCACTGAGATGCTTTCTAGAGAGCACGTCCTCTTAGCAGCACAGCAATTCATACAAACCTGATTTGTTTTGACCAAAATTTCAGAAAGCAGAGGAAGCCCAAAGCTCCATATCAGAGGTAAGACAGGGACTGGGAGGGGGAGTAAAAGTCATAAATGAATGAAGCAGGCAAGACATAATGACGGGGGAGCTTGGGACAGAGGCAAGTGGAGAATGTCTCAAGTGGGCAGCTGCTCTTCAACCTTGGCAGACAATGGAAATGTCTCTCTCAATCTTCTGAGCTTGCTGAGGAAGCCAAAATTATGGACTTCTGTGTGAAATCCCTCCTTTAAACATTTTTTTTGACACATATATCTGGGCCTACATTTGGGGCCCGTAGGCATCTCTTACAATTGGTTTCTAGAATCTAACTCTGTTTAGACTTTGGGCATCAGAAAAGCCTGGGGACTGGAGCACCCCATGGGGTATCTGTGGATACAGGACAACTCCCCATGGGCCACACTCGTCTGAGTCCTGCGTGCAACTGCTAGGACTACCACCTGCTTGTTTACTCTGGCCCTAGACCACCTTGGGGCCTCCAAACCTTTACCTTGGCCCCTTAAGGAGTGGACTGAAGTGGGGGTTTACTGTGAATGTGACCACCTCGGCACTTGTTTAGTCCCCAGATCAGCAGGAGGTGGTCCCACTTTGTGGGCTCCAGTAGTGTTCAGTGATGGGCAAAAGCTGACAGCCCACCTCCCCAGTGCACTCTCCTCTCCTTTTTGACTTTCATTCCCTGTTGACCCGGGTCTTGCATCACTCCTGTAACCAAGTCTCTGTATTAAAGGCTCTCTTTTTAAGACTATTCAAGTATTTCCATTTTCTGGCCAAATAAAGTAATTGCAAACCTACTCCTAAACAATAGAGAATTTGTGAGGACTGCATAGAGAGAACAAGGACTACATAAAAGTCCTGCCTGAGAGCCAGGGGGGTGGCACAGGCCTGGAAGCCCAACACTCTGAGAGGGGGATACAGGAGGATTGTAAGTTCCAAGCCAGCCTGGGCAGCTTAGTGATTCAGTGTGACACTGTCTCAAAATAAAAAAAAGAAGGGCTAAGGGTGGAGGTTGGTGCAAATGGAAAGAAACTCCTCTTTGTCGTTTGAGGGCTGATTTTGGGGGAGAATTTCACCTCATGTTTTGGTACATATCATTTGGGTATACTTGTGAAAAGACTTGTAAGTACTCATGCTTCAAAATAAAATGCTATAGTTAGAGTATGAAAATATGTTAGTGTAAGGCTCAAATCTAGAACCTAAGAAATTCCAGTTAAAGTCTCCTTTTCTCTCAATAACTGGGACCTCATCTTATTAAAAAGCTTTTGCAAAACAAAAGAAATCATCAACAGAGTGAGGAGGCAACCCATAGAGCGGAAAAAATTTTACCAGCTGTTCCCCTGACAAAGGACTAATATCTAGAGTATATAGAGAACTTAAAAAATTATTTCTCCCCAAATTTAAAGACCCAATCCAAAAATGGGCATCTGAAATGAATAGATATTTCTCCAAAGAAGTAGAAATGGCAAATAAATATATGAAAAATGTGCAACATCACTGGTCATTTGAGAGATGCAAATTAAACAGTGCTTGAGATTCCATTGCATTAAAAAAGAATGCCTATTTCCAAGAAACCAACCAATAACAAATGCTGCTGAAGCTGTGGGAGAAAAAGAACCCTTTTCCACTGTTGTGGGAGTGTAGACGGGCGCAGCCACTGTGGAAACCAGTGTAGAGATTCCTCAAAAAACTAAAACTAGATGTCTCATTTGACCCAACTATTCCCCTCTTTGATATCTACCTGAAAGGAATGAAGGCATTGTACCACATTGATATGTGCATACCAATGTTTATAGCAGCACAGTTTGTAATAGCTAAATCTTGAAAACACACCAAACGCCCATCAACTGATGAATGGATAAAGAAGATGTCGTTTTTTTATACAATGTAGTACTACTCGACCATAAAGAAGGGTTGACTCAAAACATTTCTAGGTAAATAGATGCACCTTTAGATCATACTCTTAAGTGAAATAAATTAGATGCACATGTGCAAATATGGCATTATTTATCTGGTGTGAGAAACTGGAAGGGTAAATAATGACCAAAATGTATAATAGATGTTGTGAAATAGGAAGAAAATGTTCAAATAGGAAGTGATAAGGAGGGGAGGAGGAGGAAAGGAAGAAAGGGTACAGAAAAAATGTGAGAAAAGTATAAAATTGAACCAATGAAGGTAATTAAGGAGGGAAAGAAGGGTTGAAGGGAGGGTAGCAGAATGGGAAAAAAAGAAGAACCAGGATATAGCATGTACAGGTACAAATTCCCTCTGATGAATGTGATCATTATGTATATCTAAAATGTACCAATAAACTTAATTAATTTAAAACACTTCCTTTTCTCTTGATAAATTACATTTCCTATAATAGAAAGTGTTCACTGGAGACCCAGGCTTTATGGGCTGATCAGGCCTGCAATCTCCCAAGTGAGTGGATGATGAAGGATTAAATAAATGAGAAAACTGAAATGATTTCAGTGCTCCAGGAGGGTCTAACTCTGTTACAGCTTCGATGTCCTCTGGGAAGCCTGTATTTATTTGGTTTGCAAACAAAAGAGGAGAATATTTAAGAAAATATGGGAATCTAGCAGGACTTTGGGAGAACTTTCTGAAGTAGTAGATTATGTCAGTCAGGAGAGCTACCTTATCTATAGGTTGGTATTCATTGTACGAGTGTGGAGCCTGCAGCTGCAGTCTCCTTGTAGTTAATTGTGGTTGGAGCCAAACATCCTCAGCTGTGGCCTTATCTTGTCCCTTGAGGTGTCACAGCTTCACAGGCCAATACAGGCCTCACTGGTGACCAGTGACTCATAGAGGTTTATTTACTATGAGTCCACTGCCCATCTTTAGACAAGGTGCCTAAGCTTTAGACACTCACAAGTAAACATGAAAAGCCAATTGGTTAATATTAAATCTTTCTCAGAGCCTCTTTGTAGTAGTCTCTATCAATTAAAGCAGACATCACTTTGGCTACATTCTCTTTTTGTTGTTAATCTGTAGCTTTATTATATTTTGGTTAGCCATTATACTTGGCTTTTGAAGGTTCCCACATACTGGGAGTGAGTTAAAGCATGTGTGAAGTTACACATTTTGCCATGTGCTGGGAGAGCAGCCACACCGTGGCACCGCGTTTGCTCCCCAACCTTATGCTGTGGAATCCAAGCCCTGGCCACATCAAATCGCCAATGCCTAGCCAGCAGTGCATCTTGGTTCCCTTCGGTATACAGACCACAGGAGCACCAGCCTGACTGAGGATATAGCCAAGGCCCTAGGAGAGAAGGGAAACCCCAGAGAGTCAACAGCTTTGGGGAGAAGTAACATCAGGGCCAGCAGTGCTAGCCCCCCAAAAAGCCCACAGCTCTTGTAAACTGCAAAAACAGCATGGGGTTCTATTGTGAGAGTGACTTCATGTTGCAGTGGAGCTGGAGAAGAAATCCAGTACAGCACCCAGCTTATTGCCAGAGACTTTAATCAAATGCCATTTGGGGTAAGAGTTGATTGTGTGGGACTGAGCCACAGAAAAACTGCATGATCACTTCACTCCAGGGTTTTCAGTGTTTCCCTGCTTCTGTAACTGGTGAGAAACCAAAGGTGATGGCCGTGTAGAGTGTAAAGGTTAGACAGAAATCCCCTAAGAAAGTCAAGCTCAAACCATGAAGGACAAGAGCCCCTGCACCCTGTCGGGGAGGTGAGCCCTGGTGGGTGTGGCTTTCAGAGGGGGCTGGATCTGAAGGTAACTGCACTTAGTCCGACCTGACCCCTAGATTTACTCGAGAGTGTGCTGGTCTCATTGCGTTCCCATTACTAATGTGAGCAAGGTCATCACCACGGTCTAGGATTTACAGAGGAGCCTGTGGAGTGTGGACACCTCACAAACCCACAGGCTATAAAGCCAGTTTGCTGGCAATTTTGAGTCTTTCAGACTCACTGTGTCTATTTTATTGGATTTTAAAATGGTATCTGGGGCCCCCTTTTTTCTTTCTTTTTTGTTTTGTTTTCTTCTCTCTCCAGATTTTCCTTTATTTTTTCTTTAGTTTGCTCTCCTTTTCATTTTTCCCCTTTCTTGTTTGTTCTTCTCTGTTACTTTTATCTAATACTATTAATTTTCTTTTACTCTTTAACAAGGCACATTATTTCAATTTTCTCACCTTCTTCTCATCATTCATTGCTTAATTTTTCAAAATTTGCATGGTCCCATTCCCCATACCCTTTATATTTATTAATAGAACCTTTAAGCCTTATGAGTCCAAGATAGTTAAATATATGCTATTACCATTCAATACTGTTCTATTATGAGTGGAGATGCTGCCATTCCATTTAGTGGATATTTACTGTAGGTCAATATGTGGTTTGTTTTATGGTTTGCAATACAATCATATGTCTCTTTTCTATAAGAACAGTAGATTATTGGTTTTCAGTGTATGTTAATATCCAGTTTGTCTTTGAGTCTGTAATTGTTGCTGACTTTATTACTATAGCCAAAGTGACAGGGTTGTTGCTGTCAACTAGTTTTCTCTGTATGCTAGTATTTGGATTACCTTGATGTTACTAACAATACTGTAGTCCATTCCTGGAGACCTGGGTACTGATCCAAATACACTGCAGGCCCCCTTTTCAAACACACTGAAGAGGGGCCATCATGGGACAGAGGCAAAGGCCTCGAGTTAGCCATACTCAGAGTGCATTGCTGAAAAGCAGACACTAAGTGGGTTTCCCTACTAGCAACAACATCTTCCACTATAATCAATATGCAAGGTAAGCACAGAAAATAAATGAAAAATAGTAGAAACATGAGAAGACAAGGAAACAAAATGCATCCCAAACCTTCCAACTCCCCCAGAGCCAACCCAGGGAGCAATGAGTGGAAGGAAGTGAAATCTGTAAGACTGAATTATTTAAAAGGATAACAGAGGAGAAGACAAAACAAACAGACAAAACAGATCAATAAGGTGTTTGGCAAGTTCAGAGAAGACATAGCTAAACAGAATGAATATAATAAGCAAAATGATCAACAAGTTTACAGAAGATACTAATAAAAAGCTAAGAGAGCTAACCAAAATGATACAAAAACACGAATGGCTAGCAAAGAATTGTAGTCCATAAAAAGATACCAAACAGAAATTCAAGAGATCAAAAATTCTATTGAAGCTGAACATGGTGGTACATGTCTGTAATCCCAGCATGTGGGAGGCTCAGACAGGATTATCATAAGTTTGAGGTCAGTCTGGGCTACATAGTGAGTTCAAGGCCAGTGTGGACTACACAGGAAGACCCTGTCTCAAAAAATTTTCTACTGAAAGCATGGGCAACAGAAGCAACCTGTGTAAGGACAGAGTATGAAGATAAGGCTAGGACTGTTGTTGGAGCTCAGTTATTCAGAGATTCCTTAAAAATAGCTAGAGAACATGAAAAATGGATTCAACAGCTGCTAGATGATACATGAAGACCATGATTGATTGAAGTTAGTAAAAAAATTAGAAGACAGAATAAATGACACAAAAATCCTATTTACAGAAATAATAACAAAAAACTTTCCAAATATGGGAAAGAAACATACGGATAAATGAAGCATACAGAACCCCAAATAGCTAAATTCAAAATAAAACCTCTCCATATCACATCATAATCAAAATATTAGAAGTACAATACAGGGACAGAATCTTAAAAGCTGTTAGAGAAAAGCAATGAGTTGCATACAAAGGTAAACATCTTAGAATTACAGCAGACTTCCTAACACAAACTGTAAAGGTCAGGAGAGTCTGGAGTGAAATATTTCAGGCCCTAAAAGATAAGAGCTTCCAACACAGACTGATATATCCTGAAAAACTATCTTTCAAAACGGATGGAGAAATAACAAATATTCTTTCCATAACAAAGAACACCTCAGGAAATTCATGGTCACCAAATCAGCACTACAAAAAATTCTCAAGAATATTCTAGGAAGAGACAAACCAACAATGCCAAAAATGTAAAAGAATGAACACAACTGAACATAAAAAAAAACTGATAAACACAGCATAACAGAATTATAATAGGAGATCTCAATATTGCACAGTCTCAAATATACAGATCAACTAGATGAAACAAAAGCAAGAAAAGACATGTCAGAGTTAAACAAAACCTTTGAATAAATGGGCTTAATAGTTATTCACAGACTAGTACACCCAGCAACAACAGAATGCTTATTTTCCTCAGCAGCACATGGAACTTTCTATAAAATAGACCACACACTAGCCCATAAAACCAATAATACCAAAGAACAGAAATTAGACCATGCATAATATCACATGATAGTGCAATAAAACTTGCACTTAATGGCAAAAGAAGCCACAAAAATTATCCAAACACATGGAAATTAATACACTGTCGTATACTTAATGGATCACAGAGGAGATCAAGGAAGAAATAAGACAGCTCTTACAATTAGATGACAATCCCATTACAACATACCAGACTTATGGTGGATAATGAAAGCAGTCTTAAGAGGAAGGTTTACAGCTGTGAATGCCCACATTGCGAAAGCAGAGAGAGCACAAATAAATAACCGAATGATGCACCAATGCACCTTAAGGTCCTAGAAAAACAAGAACAGGAGCTGGGGATATAGCTCAGTGGAATAAGCTCTTGCTTGGCAAGTGCAAAGTCCTGAATTCTGAAAAAAAAAAAAAAAAAACAGAACGATCTAAACTCAAACCTAGTATAAGGAAGGAAATGGCAAGATGAGAGCAGAAATCAATGCAACTTGGGCCAAACACAACAACAAAATACAAAGAATCAATGCAAGGAAGAGTTTGTTCTTTGAAAAAATAAAATAGACAAATGTTTAGCCAATCTGACCAAAATAAGGAAGGAAAAGACCTGAATCAGTGCAATAGGAAATGAAGCAAGTAAAATCACAATGGACACCACCAAAATCCAGGTAAATAATAACCACTTGGAGAACCTGTACTCCAAGAAATTGGAGAATACGCAAGAAAAGAGATTCATAGATATCTATGAACTACCAAAACTGAACTAAGAAGATTAAAAACACTCTGAATAATCTAGGCAATGAAATGGAAGAAGAAGGAAAAAAAACCCAACCAAATTATGAAAAGTCCAGGTCCTGATAGAGTCGATGTTAAATTATACAAGAACTTCAGAGAATATGGAATGATAATATTCCTCAAACTCCAAGGAAATCAAAAGAGGAGTGCTTCAGAAGTCATTTTTAGAAGGTAGCATTACCCTGATCCAAAACTAGACAAGGAGCCAACCACAAAAAGAACTACAGGCCAATCTCTGCAATGAATAGATGTAAAAACCCTCAACAAGATACTGGCAAACAGAATGCAACAAATCATCAAAAAGGTCACACACCATGTCCAAATAGGTTTCACTGAAGGGATGCAGGGATGTTCAACATACACAGATCAATAAATATACTTCATCACATAACCAAAAGTAAGGGCAAAAATCACATGATCATCTCAGCAGATGCAGGAAAAGCTTTTGACAAAATTCAACATCCATTCGTGATAAAGACCCTGAAGAAAATAGATATAGAAGGAACTTTTCTCAATAAGATAAAAGCATTTATGAGCCGCCCTCTGCCAACATCATATTAAATGAGGAAGAACTAGAAGCTTTCTCTCTAAAATCAGGAACAAGACAAGGATACCCACTATCACCACTCCTGTTCCACATAGTCCTCAAAGCATTAGCCAGAGCAATCAGGTAAGAGAAAGAAATAAAAGAGATGTGTATAAAAAGGTACAAAGTCAAAGTATCATTATTTGCAAGTGACATGATCTTTTACACTGAAGATCCAAAAATTCCCCCAAAAGGCTCTTAGAAATAATAGCCAAATTCAGGAATGTAGCAGCACATAAAAGAAACACAAAAATCGATAGCATTCCTGTATACCAATGATAAACTCACTGAGAAGAAACTGGGAAAAAATACCACCACAGTAGCATAAAAAAGTAAATACTTAGGAATTAACTTAACCAAGGAAGTAAAATACTTCTACAACAGAGATGACAGCACTCTGAAAAAGGAGATGATACAGAACATCAGAGTATGTTACCTGTGAGGATGACCGTGATGATGGCCTATATGTAATGAAGGACATCCCTGTAGGAACAGCCTCTTATACAGTACCACACAGAGCACCTGAGCTTTTACTCCTTCAAAGTATAAATAACCCTCGGTCCTCAGATGTAGACAAGAGAAGAAGATGTAGACATCTATTCAAATAGTATAAACCAAATTCCCTGAAGTAAGGCTGTGGGAAGCTGTGGAGTGAGGGGGAGCATCAGGGAAGCTGATATTTAGGGAGCGTATACTCTTTGCGAGGCTTATGGGAGAGTTTTATGTACAGTATCTCATGGAATTCTGCCAGCAGCAGTGTGAGGCCTTGTGCACATCCTACTCCCATTATAGTTGAAGGAACAGGTGCACAGAAATTGCACCTGAGGAAATTGCTGGAGATCACGTATTTATAATGAAGGGACAAGATTCCTTTGGCTGAACAACTTCTGTTTCTCCCTCTGCATAGTACTGAATATTTAGTAATTTTTTGTACAGTGTAGAGATTACGAGGCCCCTGTGTATCTCTTGATCTAGCTGGAAAAATTCTCAAACTCTCAGAATAAAGAATGTGAGAGTCAAGCTCAGTGCCGTAAGTCTGTGATCCCAACTACTTGGGGAACTGAGGCAGAAGAAAGTTTGAGGCCAGCCTGGCAACTTAGCAAGACCCTGTCTTTCAAAAAAGGGACATGAAAGACATAACTGAGCAAAAGTCCAACAACAACAACAACAAAACAGTGACACCTGTTATCCAGCACCTGAAACAGAAAAGAACCTGGAATAACTATGCACCCAGCTTATCCTTTTATAGTTGAAGTTACAGTTTATCTGTGAAGTGTTGAACTTTCCAAAGACAATTTCAGGACCCAAGTTTTGTAAGCTATAGCAAGACTCAAAATGCCATTAATTAAAAGAGATCGATTGCACCCTCGTCTGTGTTATGCTGTGCTGTGCTGTTCTACTCTGCTGTTCTACTGTTGCCCGATATGAACTGAGTGTCTTCGGTACGGAGTCTACCACCTTAGGCAGAAGGGTTTATTATTGTAATTAGTCAGCGCGGTAGTGGAGTAACAGCCCTCTTTTCCCACAAACATATGTGTCCTAATGTCCACCACCTGTGTGAATATGTAACCTTACTTGGAAACAAGGGACCTTGCACATGCAATTAAGTTAAGGATTTCAGTTTGGGGAAATTATCCTGGATTTCCTAGGTGGGCCCAAAGCAATCATAAAAGTATTTATAGAATCGGGGTTAGAATGATATGCTTTGAGGAGGAAGGAAGGACCCATTAGGTAGGAATCAGAGAGCCTTTAGAACCTGGGAAAACAAGGAAACTGACCTCTGCCCCCAGTGATTCAGAAAGCAGCAGAGCTCTACTGAGGTCTTGGCCTGTAAGCCTGTAAACTCATTTTAGATTTCTGACTTCCACAGCTATAAGGGGATTCATTGGCAATGTTTTAAGCCACTAAGTGTGTGGTCATTTGTTACAGTAGCAATAAGAAACCAGTGCAGTCAGGATTGCTGCCCTCTCACCAGCTTAACACAACAAAGGTCTATTTCTTATTCACACGTCCAGCCTGGGGAGGCCAGTGGCGGGCTTTTGTTTCGTACTTCCATTTATCTTTTTTTTGTGTGGTCTTTTTGAGACAGGGTCTCCCTATACAGTTCAGGCTGGCCTTGAGCTCACTTTGTAGCCCAGGCTGGTCTCGAACTCACGAGGACCCCCCTGCCTCAGCCTCCCGAGTGCTGGGATTACAGGCGCGCGCCGCCACGCCCTGCTCCATTTATCTTTCTGTGGCAAATCACACACGAGTTTGTCAGTGCCCCACCTGGAAGTGGTACAGAGTGTTTTGGCTCACATTTTATGTGCTAAATAGAAAACCCCAACGGCCACGATAAACTTAACTGGAGAGGGCACATGTAATCCTACACACGGAGAAGGGAGGGATGAAGATCTGGAGCCCGCCTTGGTGACTCTGAGCCAGTGGAAGAGTGAAGGTCCTTATTCTCATGGACTTTGTGTTCTATGGGAGACCGACATTGACAAGCAACAACAGTAACACACCAAAAACTACCCACTGAATTACAAAGTGAGTTGATTTCAGATCTTGATCAATTTATATCACATTAAACCAAGGCAATGGCATAAAGAGCGACTGGCTGGCTGTGGTTGAGCGGAGGGTAAGAAGGCCTCTCTGAGGTTGTGACGTTCCGACTGGGAAATGAATGAAGAGTCAACCATGTGATCTGAAGATAAAGTGGCCAAGAAGGGTCCTAAATAACTATCTTCTTTTCCATTTAAGAAGCAAAAATGTTGGGGAAAGATACCTACTTTTATTCTACTTTTATGGGATTGAATAATTGCTAATGGCCGAAGGAGAAACCCAGAATATAAACAGCAAAATAAAAGTTAGATAATGGGAAGTAGGGAGAGAGAAGGGCATGGAGAGATGGAGGGGGGAGATGCGGAGGGGCGGGGATGGAAGAAAGAGCTGAGATGTGTGAAGTCTGTGCACAAGGCATGGAATCATTATGTACTGCAAACATGCGCAATAAAACATTTAAAACAATAGAATGGTGCCCATAGGCACTCCTCAGACTGAAGAAAATTCCTCTGCAAAGTTTCAGCAAGCTGGGAAAGCCCTTCCCAGTCCTGGAGCCTCAGGCCATTTGAGTTGGGCAGGCTTCCAGGGGACTGGTTAACGCTTCCCTGGAACTGATGAGAAGAAAAGCCAGGGTGACAGCAGGAAGAGGACTCAATAGGAAGGAAAGGCCGAGCAGAGGAAGCTGATGTGGCACCCGCTCTGAAGTCTTGGTTGGTTGCACTACTCATCTAACTCACCCAAGGTTTCGATCCAGGAGATAGGGCATGGCAAAGCTGGCTGGGGAAATGAGAGGACCAGTCAGTTACAAGATCCCAAGGCAACACAAGAACCGGAGGTGTTGAAGGGAACCAGAAGCTGCAGTCAGGAAAGCAGGTGGAGAAAAGAGTGAAGTAACCAGTGCTTGTGAGTGGATGCGGGTGAGCTCAGAGGAAAGGCTTGGTCAAGAGGACATTGCTGAGGACCTTGAGGGACCTCATAAACAGACAGAATACTGCATCTTTCACAAGCTAGTCTGTGCCATCTAATCTGTTCCAGTGGAGAAGTGAACAAGTGTTTGTCTTATTTTCCTCATCAAAAGGGGCCAAAGGAAATGATTGCCTTGGCTCTTCATTAAGTGTTTTTGAGTGCATTTTCAATGTATATATATGTGTTTCTGTGCAAACTATATTCAGCAGAAGGTACTACACAAACAATTAGAAAGGAGAAGTGCAGTATTACAGTACATCTTTGTGTGCACATATGTGAAGTTAAATTTTACTCTGAAATCTGAGTTCAATTAAACTTAGAAAACACCACCGTTGATTAGTTCAGTGAACAGGCCCAGGGCCCACAGCATGCCAAAAGCATATTACTCAGAACAGGCGGTGCTGGAGCTGTGGCTGTGATCACAGAGCACATTGTGCACAGGTTGTGAGGATCTGGTAATCAGGTTGAGCTGATCAAGGGAAATTCTGTGATTTCACATGTTCTGAATCTCTTAAATTTGAATTATAGTTGGCAAATGTACAGCTACCTTTCTTTGCGGTTCCCATAATGGGAGGACATTCTTCTCATTTTCACGCAGCACTCTGAATTTCTGATTTGGAAATGCACATCTGCTTTCAGGCTTTCCTTGGCATTAGCTAAATAGCAGAAGTCTTGGTAAATCCTTGAGATGCTTGGAACACTGTTTCCTTCAACATGTTCTTGAAGGTTCTTTCACTTGCCATAAAATTTGCATTTTCACATTTTAAGTGACCTGCACACCTTTTATTAGCAGAGTGGATAAGCACTGATCACTAGAACACAAATCCAAGCATGGTGGAGAATGGAGCGCATGTGATTTGGGATAGCAAGAGGCAGCTTGCAGTATGGGATACTACCTGCCTCACACCTAGAGTGTGATTAGGTGATGTTCCTTTAGTTCACTGGGTTAGAGGAGTGTGCATCATTCTTTTCCTTTTTTCTTGGTACCAGGAATTGAACTGAGGGCCTTGTGCTTGCCAGACGGGTGCTGTGCTGCTGAGCTACAACCCTGGCCCAGGAGGGCGCATCTTGCAGACTATGAGAAAGCAGACTGTGTGGTGTAGTGACCTGAATTTTACATTACCTGCTGTCCCTCAGTATTTGTAGGGATTAATTCCTCTCCCCTTTTCCATAGATACCCAGATCCACGGATGCATGTGTCCCTTGCATAAAATGGTATCATATTTACATGTAATGTACGCGTATCCTTTGTACACTTCAGTTCCTCTCCATACTATTTAGGCTACCAATACTGTCTTGGTTACTTTTCTCTCGTTGCTGAGACAAAATACCCAACACCCAAAATGAAGGAATGGAAGGTTTATTTAGCTTACAGTTTGTGGAGGTTTCAGTCCATACTTGGCTGCTTCTGAGGCAGAGTGGCAAATGGCAGAGGGCAAACTGTTCAGGGCAGCAGAGCACAACAAAATCAACCAGCAAAAGGGAGGAATGGCTGCAAGCAGCCTCTTCTCTTCCCTTACATTGTAAAGACGCTACCCCCACCCAGGGGGCGTGTAGCTGTCACACAATCTCCACACCCTCCTCTTCCACAGGCTCAAGATGTGTACAAAGCAAGCACCCTGTCTTCCTGCTGAGTCACTCAGACAAACCTCTAGACTGCCCAAGTTGACACAATGTATCAACCATAACAAATACAATGCAAACATTTTTAAATTTTTATACTGTATTGTTTAAAGAATAATGACAGGAAAAATATCTGTGCATGTTGAGTACAGATGTCAATTTATTTTAATATTCTCAATCAAAGTTTGGTTGAATATGCAACTACAGAAGCCACGGCTGAGTGCATACACACATCATGTATATATTTATATATGCTATGTCATATATATGTGCATGTGTATATAAATACTCAAGATACTCTTTTAATTCACTATATATTGTTTATTGTGTAAATTTTTGAAAAAGAAAGTTATTTCAATGACAAATAGATCAAGGTAGATGTATTTAGCTTTTTTCTTGTTTGGATATTGCAATTTTGTATTTTCTCCTGGGTTTTTTCTCTTTGGTTGTTGCTACAAGTTTGAATTTCTTGACTCTTGCTGCTGCAGTTAAGAGGAACCCTTGAAATAAGCTCGTGAAAACTCCAGATGAGAAGCATGTTAAGTAGGGAAGTGAACAGGATCATAGCAAAACTGGAACAAAATAATGAAGATGCGAGAGCCTTTTCTATTCGTGAGACGCCTGTGGGGGGAAGAGTGGTGCTTACTATTTTCTCATTTAAAATGACCCACAAAAACAGACTCATAGGTGATGGTAAACATTGGGCTGCCTCTCTATCTTTTTTAAAAGTCTCACCCTGAGCCATACATATAGGTGCAGGCCTTTAACCCCAGCAGTTCAGGAGGCTGAAGCAGGATCACAAAGTCAGGCAAAGCCTATGCAACTTAGTGAGACCCTGTGTCAAAAAAACAAACGAACAAAAAAATTGGAAAGGGCCAGGAATGTAGCTCAGTGTGAAAGCCCTGGGTTCAATCCTCGATGCTGCCCTCCCCATCATGTTTTTTTCTTTTCTTAATTTATTGGTTAAAAATAATCATGTCAGAAACCCATGGGGACAATATAAAATGAAAGCAACTGATGCATACACTGCCGAAATTCTTTCCTTCCCATTTATCTCTATTACCTTCTTGTTTTGGTAGAAGGCTATTGGGTAGGAGTTTTTTGTTTGTTTATTTACTGGCATAGAGTTGGAGAGCAACAGGCAGGAACAGAAAAGCCTCAGCAACATGTCCCTTCTTACTCCTTTGTATTCCTGGCTGGATGTCTGTGGTCCAAAGCAGCCTGCAGGCTACTGTGTCCAAGCAAACTTCCTAACCCTTGTGCATCTCTGCATCCCGGTGGGAAGTCATCACGATTACCAGTCTGAGAGCGGGTGGCCCAGTGGAGCAGCTCACACATTGCTTTTTCTGCTCTGCTCTCTGCATATCTCTGAGGGGCATCAGTCCTCATGCATGCAGGTTGAAACCCCAGGAGCACGGGCCGAGGCTTCTCTTGCAGGTGCTCTGCTTTTCTGTTGTAGATTTTCTTCAGTTTTAGAGGAAGACATTACTTTGAAAGCCCTAACTATCTGTAGGAGAATTAAGGGAAGCTGGGGAGTCAAAGTTGCATGCCTGGCAGGGTGGTGAACTAAGCCCTAGTCAATAGATGGCTTTGTGTAGCCCACTGGTGTCTGCATTGTCTCTGGCTACTTCCATACCACCACGGTAAAGCTGAGTGATTGTGCCAAAGGCCATCTGACCTGTAAAGCTAAACTGTTTGCAGCTAAATTCTCAGTGCATGAGTTTGCAAAATGAAGAGACCCAGAGATCTGGAGAATTCCTACTGCTCTAAGCTTTTAAACAAGGTCTTCCTGCAGGGAGTTGCTCACCTCAGGCCCTTCTGTGCCTGACCTGGCCCTGTTGTTCAGGCTGGGTCAGGCACCCTGGTTTGGGGCTCTTGTCATTCCTGTCTTGGACCTTTCTCTCTCTCTCTCTTACTCATTTTATTTGTGTGATCCTTAGGATTGGCTATTTTATCCTGCAGTGTCCCAGAGTAAAATGAATATGCAGAGTCTTTGCTTCAAACAGTAGAAATTTCAAGACAGTGGTAGTAGACTGCAAGATGAAGCCACACAGGTTATACCCCGCCACCCAACCCCGGCCCCCTCCCTGGAGTCTGAGCCCTGTCGTGTGCACTTCGGCACCCCAGCATACAGAAAATTTACATGCAGTGGACACTGGACAAACGTATCTGTAGAATGTTATTCCTTAGTCCACAGATTTTGTAGAAAGTGGTTTGTTTGATTATTTCATTTTTGAAAATTTTATCGACTTTCAACAACACAGTGCATCAATATTTATATGCACACATTTAAATGGGAAGGAAGGTTATATCACATGTTCAGTGTGTTAAATGTATATATTCACTATTCTTCGTTCCGTCTGCTCCTCAGATTTGATAATTTCAATTCTCCCATTTTCAACTTTGCAGGTCTCTTCTGCCTGCTGGTGACCCCCTCTGCTGGCCATCATTCTGCTAGGTGAAGCAGGATCTTCATCCACTGTCACAGCTGCTAGTGATGTCTTTCTATTCTCACAGGTCATTTTCTCCTGGGCCTATTCTGCAGGACCTGGCCACTTCTGCACCATTCTGTCTACTGCTGTGTCTAGGCTGCCTCTTTATTCCTTCCCTGCTCCTGCTAGAAGCTAGCTCTCCTCCTGGAACAGACACCTCAGGCTGCCCAAGTGGTTGACATTATGTGAACAGGTGAAAAAGGTACCCTGACTTCCTTATGTTGGATTTATTAGGTAACCATTTAGGCTGTGCGTCTCACATCTCAGGCTCCCACAGTGTTTGCTGGAGTAGCATTTGCAGTGGAGCACCCCCCAACCCACAGGGAACGCATTCTAGGACACCTGGTAGATGCCTAAAACCATGGCTAGTACTGAGCCCTGTATAGATGATGTTTTTCTTGTATTCATAGATACGTGTGATAAAGTTCAATGTATAGATTAGGTACAGTAAGAGGTTAGCAGATACAGCAATATAATAGAACAATTCTAAGAATACACTGTAATAAGTTACAAGTATATAGTTTCTCCCTCTCTGGAAATAAGGAATTTCCCACTGAATATTTTCAGAACACAGCTGACCACAGGTTACTACAGGAAGTGAAACAATGGATGACGGGGACTCTCTCTACTCATTGTTTACGTCTCCCCACTCGCTGCTCTGTTTAAATATGAAGTGTCCCCAAAGACTCAGGTACCACCAGCTGGATCCGCAGTGCGGCAGTGTTCAGACAAGACAGAGCTCAGAGAGGCGATTGGATCATGAAGGTGCTAACCTCCCTGATAGGCTAATCCATGGGTTTGTCCATTAGCGGGACAGCCTATAGCTGGGGCCTCGGGATCATGGTGGTGTCGCCTGGAGGGGATCTTGTTCCTGGCTCTTTCTCTCCCAACCTGCTTCCTGGCCACCTAGAGATGAGTTATTCTGTTTCACCTAACCATTCTGCCGTGATGTGCTACTTCACCACAGGCCCACAGCAGTGGAGCTGCCAACCATGGCCTAAACCTCCGAAACTGGGAGCCTAAATAAGTCTCCCCTCCTTTAAGTTATTTGCATCAGGTATTTTGTCACCATGATGAAAAGCTACCACAACTACATATTCTCACACCCACATAATATTTGGACACCGATTAAGGTTTGGAAACACATCTTTGGAGCACTCTGTGTGGCTTTTCTGTGTGCTCAAGAGATTCAGGGCCCCTCCCTCAAAGCCTTTCCCATAAAACTTTTTAGGCCTCTTTGAATAAATTTTTTGAAAGGCCACACCCGACTAGTTTATCAGACAAGCTTAAATACTTCTGCTCCAGGTTGGAACACGTTGACTACCCCTCCCTGGCCACTCATCCACCTCAGCTCTGTGCACATCTAAGAACAGACTTTGTTTTCTCTTAATGTTGCTTGAACTTTATTCAGACCATCTGGGAGAATCAATGACTCATCTAGTACCACGGAAAGCCTGTTTGTATTGTAATTAACCAAACTTATTTAAAATGTTTAACGCTTTCAAGGTTTCCTATCCAAGTCATGTTTGCTCTGCATCCGCACTGGGGCACAGGAGAAACCTGTGCGCATACCTGTCATGTCTTGACGGGGCACACTGGCCAGAATAAGAGGGAACAGCAAATCATGTTTAGGCAAAGATTTGATTGTGAGCCATCACTCAGAGTTGCAGGGGAAAAACAAAGAAAACCTGTATCGGTTGTGAGTTTTGCTCCATGATGATAATCCACAGAGTTTACATTTAAAAAGAAAAATACTTTGTATCAAAATTGAGCTTTAGCTAAACTTCTGACAAGTTTTTCGAAAAGACTTTTGAAAAGAAGGTTAATATTCCACCTGCAAGCTACCACTGTTGACAGTCTTTATATAGCATTTATGTGAATTAAGCACATCACAAATATCACCTCGGAAAAATCCACAAACAGTATGCAGATGTCAGCTTGTAATTGTGTTCTCTCCTCACTCCGAGACAGTATTCACCTGCTCTTTGGCGAATATACACTCCTGCTCAGAGCAAGAGGTCAGAACATACACAGGCACTATTAGCTTCTATTAAAATATATGTATAATTTCAAAATCTGTCTGAAAGTCACCATGACTTTATTTTATCCATTAGAAATCAGTGAGTTAGTTCACCATTCCTCCAATTACAGCTGTCAAACTAGTGATTAGACATGTAACAGTTTTTTGTGAAACTCTTGGCAGATTTAAAGCGTTTAAAAACAATTTCATATTTGTCTTAGAGAAGACCTAAAACAAGTATAATTTGTTGTTATTCAGATTGAATGACTTAATGAAGACAGGTGATCCAATTAAATAAGCAATTGGAAAGAGCAAAAGCAATATAGTGACTATTCTCTGGCCTTGGGAAGACTGCTTCTGCCTATTGGCCAGCTGAAAAACACTCACCAGCCTGAGTAGATATGCATTATTTATGTGGCTCACTCATTATCGATAGTTAATGGTGTGCACATGGCCTGAATTTTATGGTTGGCTAGCTCTCCTGTCCCTATAAATAGACTCCTGACTGTCAAACCGCATGTCCTGATTTTTGTTTCAGAAGTTGCAAATTGGTGTATGGGAGAACACAGGTCCCCAGAAACTGCCCTGATGGCAGTGTGATGGGAGTGGACCAGGACATTTCCCAGAAATCAGTATATCAATATTTTAGCAACAAGAAAAGAGAATCAAAATATTGTTCTGAAGTCTAAGCCACAATGTGTGAAATGTCCAGGCTAGTGTTTCCAAAACAAGACCCTAAGGGCTGCCAGAAGCTGTGTCTGGGGAAGGGGTGCAGCAGTGGCGAGGAGAGCTTGGACAACGGTGGGCAGCATGTGTGGGGCTGCCTTTGTTTTGTTTTCGGGCTTGGACCCTTTGGCAGATCCACTTCTTCATCATTTTAGTAAAAGGCAATTCTTTGGTAATTCCACAGGTGAGTGTCACAAAGAACTAAGGAGCCACAGAGAATAAGCGTGAGACAAGATACAGGCCACAGCCCTGGTACACCTCGAGTGTTTGTTTCTGTTGACACACAAGTCTGCTAGTACAAGCATCCTTTCACTTGCTGCTGCAGAGCCAGGGGCTCAAAAGCAGGCGGTGGGTTTGGGGGAGCAGGGTCTGGCGGTAACTTAACACTCACAGTGGATTTAGCTGTTTTGGAGCTCAGCCCTTGTGAGGGCAAGCAGGGAGACTGTGAGTCACGATGGGACAGTGCCATCACAAGCCAAGAGTGCTTCTAGTGTGCCAAGTGCTGATCGAAGTGCCTAACATATACGCAGCCCGGGCAGCAAACTGCTGGGGAGGTATGCGCAGCCCTCTCTACCTTCCAGCTCTGCATCCTTGGATATAACCAACCACGCGCTGAAAATGTTTTGAAAAAACTGAGTCGGTATTAAACATGTAAAGACTTTTTTTTTGCCATTAGTCCCTAAACAAGGTGGTATAAGCACCGTTTCCACAGCACTGGCATTGTATTGGGTTCTATAAGTAACCTGCCAATCATGTAAAGTGTAACAGAGGATGTGCATATGTTATGTGAAAATTGTGCGCCATTTTGTAGAACAGATTCAAGAATCTGGGGCATGAGTACCCTGGAGGATGGCTGGGTGGCCCCAGCAGCGCTCTTTCCATCACCTTTATCTCACACACTGCGAGGTAAAGCGGTTGCCTGAGGCGTCTAGGAGTCCGTGATAAACTTCACACCCAGCCTCTTTCCCAGAGAAGAAGGCAGAAAATTGTGCTTTTATGGGCTTTTCCTTACCTACTCAGGGCACAGCTCAGCTGTGCGCATCTCCAAGCTCTCCTAAGGTGCAACGCAAGCCTGACCTCCAAGCCCTGTTAGAAGGAAGAGACAAGAAGCCATCTGCTGAGGGTCTGCATGGAGTTGCTGCTCCATGAAGAAGAAAGAGTAGAAAAATGCTCTTGAGCTACGTGAGAGAGCCTGATAATTTAAAAACCGGGTCCCTGATCACTGCACATTGTATACACATATTGAAATGTCACACTGAACTCCATAAATATGTGCAATTACTCAGTTACTATATGTCAGTTAAAGAACAAAAATATTTTTAAAAGTTCATAGGCTGAAGAGATTTAGCAGCAAAACTTAGGAGCCCCCAAATTTAGAATTTCTTTGCCTCCAGCTTTCTTGAGATGCCTTGGAATAAATTACTTTACGAATTTCCTATTTTCTAAAGTACAGCATGTGCACTGCAAAAGAATCAGATACATAGAAAAATATTAAGAAATGAAAATTCCCTATAATCCTATTGAGAAAAAGATGACTATGCCAATTTCACTGTATATCTCTCACACTTTTCCTGTGCATTTACAAGCGTATTCGTATACATATACGTATAGATTATAGTTTTGGAGAAAATAGATCAAGTTATACAAATCCTCATTGCTTATATTTTTCTCTTTATGCCATGTAGACATTTCCCATGTGCACAGAGTTCTGAATCTTCATGTTTAATTGTTACAAAGTGGTTTATTGTGTCATTCACAATTTACTTTAAAGTTATACCATTGACTGGCATTTAGGTTGTTTGATTTATTGCTACAAGAAATAAACCTAGGATGATTAAAAGTGTATATATGTGGTCCTGTTTTATTATCTTCTTAGGATAAGAAATGGAGATGAAATTCTTTGATTAAAGAATGTGCCAGTTTTTAAGGATTTTATATACAAGGTTATTTTATATTTCCTTTCCCAACAAAAACTGTACTCTCATCAGCCTGGAAAGGAGTGCTCATTGCTCTACATCATTACCAACAGTGGATGTGATATTGAATTTTTACCAATTGATTAACTAAAATCAAAACTGACATTCTGTTGTGTGATGCATTTTCCTGTTCACTAGTTTTGCAACTGGGAAGTGACTGAGCATGTCCATTTTCCTTTTTGAGTATTTTATATTAATACTGTGAGCTTGGTCATAGATATCAAACACTTTTCTATTTGACTTTGGCTTTGTGTATAATTTTCTAATCACATGAATGATTTAAGTTTGATGTACTTAAAATTTTCCATTTAGGTTCTATATTTGCTATTAAGCTTATGGGAGTCATTCCCCCACTAAGAATATAAAGCAGTTACTTATATTAATTTTATATTAAAATATTTCGTATACCTGACATGTATTTTTATGTAAGACCAGTAAGCCATGCTTATTTTTTTCTCCAAATGAAGCTATATTTTCTCATGATTTTAAATATTTAGTGTTTTCAGTGGGGATAGAAAAACCCAAGATACAGTCCATTTCAGGTGAGGATGCAGTCAGCCGTCACTTGTAGCTCATGGTGGCAGAGCTGAATGTCCCCACTGTCCACGTTGTTCTTCTCAGATGTCATCTTTCTCTGAGATCAGGAGACATTTTCTTCTTCGATCAACATCTTGATGTTGGCCTCGGGAACTTGACGTTCCTTAGGAAAATTAAATGTAAATGTTCTTGGCACTAGTGAAGAAAGAAGGGAGCAGAACCCTTCATGCTGTGACTTATGCTCCCTGAATTCTGCTGTGCCCTCTCTGAGAACTGGCCTGTTTTACATGCTGTAAAATACCAGATGTAGCCTTCAAAACTCTTTGTTCTCAAGTAAATTCTCTTTTATTCTGATAAAGTAACCTCAAGATTTAAAGCTGTTATAACAATTAACAAGAGAGGGATAAACACACGGGCTGTAGCATCAAATTTTCCATAGGCCCAGAAAAAGTCTTTTCTTTCTTTTTGAATCAGAGCATAATTGAAAACATAGAATGTGTCATATTTTTTCTTGTCTCTGTTTAAAATAAGACCTTGTTAGTTCTATATTCCATTTGCAAAAGGATATATATTTACCTCTATTTGATATTCATTTATTCAATAGATGTTTATTGAACACACATTATGTGAAAAGGCAGAAGGTAACATCTGCGTTTCTGCCAAGTACTGTGCTAGGTGCATTCACAGATAGTCCCTCCCTTAAATGAATAGCTTTGACCATTCAGGAAGCCAAAGGGCCAGTGATCTGTTCACAGTCACTTAGCAGGCCAGCGCGGGACTTGGAATTCACATGTACAGTGCCTGCCTGAGTCCATAGCCTGTTTCCCCGTCACATTCCAGCAGTGACTCTTTTTAAAATTTATTGTTTATTTTTCTTTTCTTTCTTTCTTCTTTTTTTTTTTTTTTTTGGTGCTGGAAATTGAGCTCAGGACCTTGCACTTGCCAGGCAGGCACTTGTGCCGCTGAGCTGTATCCCCGGCCCCCTGTTTATTTCTCTGTCATTTAATTGTTTTGTTGTGGAAGAGCAAGGGTGATATGACATTTGGTTTTTGAACTGTCGAGGATTCCTCTGTGACCATACATGTTACGTTTCCATGACTGTTCCATGTTCACTTGAAGAAATTATACATTTTTGCTGCTGCAGGGTCATACATCTGTTAGCTCAAGTTTGTCAGTTTGGTTGTTCCAAACCCCTGTGTCCTTCCTTGTTCTATTTTCTTTCTGTATCTTTCCTAACCTTTAGGGTTCTTGATTTATCAGAGGGTGTTAAAATTATCCACATTCATTATGTATTTAATTTGTCTTGGAAATATATAAAAATAATTTATATGTAATATAATAAATAATTTATAAATAATTATATAATATAAATAATTTATATAAACAAATAATTTGTTATATATATATATATATATATATATATATATATATATATAATTCAATTATCAGTTTTAATGTAGACCTTATGGGAAATTTGATTTTTCTCTTGTCCAATTCGGTTCCTGACCAGAAGAATGGAAAGAATTAAGAATATATATATGCTGTTGCATAAAAGTTCATGACTTTCATATTTCCTAGCTACAAATGAAATCATTCATTATTCCTCTTGATGCTTCCCCTTAACTTCTACTCATCTAATCCAAATACAGGTACACCGACTTCACTTTGGCTGGATTTTTGCCTTTTATAGATTTATTTTCCTAACATCCCATTTTATGCCCTTTGGTGTGATTTTGCTGTAGGTATGCATTTTGTAACCAGCACAAGTTTTTAATATGAATGCGTTCAGACCAATGTTGATTTTTAGTAGAGTTTAGTTGTGCGCCTGAGGAGACAGACTTATTTTTGTCAACTTCTTTTGCGCTGTCTCCTATTCTTTTAGTTTGTCTCTTTCATTTCTTCTTTCCCTGCATTCAGGTAAATGAACCAGTAAATTCTCTGTATTGATTTTGACTTCTCTGGCAGTCTACAACCTACAAGAGTATGTCTCTCTTTTTAGTGGTTATCTTTAACAATTTAATGGACATATTTAACAATATGATTTGTTGATAATGTGGTCCACCTGCCATGTATCTATCCTTTTTGTTTGTTTTTTAGAGACAGGGTCTCATTACACAGTTTAGATTGACCTTGAACTCACTATGTAGCCCAGACTGACCCCAAACTTGCAGAAATCCTCCTGCCTCAGCCTCCCTGTTATTGGGATTATTGGCATATGCCACCACACCAGCTACGTATGTGTAGCCTTCTCCTAGAGTTGACACGAACCTCCATAGGCTGGAACAATTCATTGACTGTTGTGCTGTTTTATCAGTTTGTGTAGTGTGTGATTGTATCTTTTGTGCTATCTCCCTGTCTGCAGGCGTATGTACGCGGATCCAGCCCTTTATCTACCTCTCAGTCGATTTCTCCATTGTCTGCTCCTCCTCTGCCAGCCCTTCTTGCTACTCCTTTGCCAGGGCTCCAGCTCCGCCCATGGTTGGTAATTCTCATTTGTGTCCGTTCCACAAACTTGTTTGTCTTATGTTGGAATCTGGCTGGGCCTTTTTACTTTTGCTTTTGTGATCTATCATTGTTCTGTATTCAGAGGGCAGAAGTCCATCAGAACTAGAAATGACAGCTCTCTATTGGATAGAATTCTCCAGAATCATTGTAAAAATATCTTAAGGAGTGCTAATGGAAAAGTTCAAGTATTTTGCTCTTAATGGTTATTTAGGCAGTATAATAAAAGTGTTTAAATTAAAAATAAAAATTATTACAGTAAAAGATCCATTGCCATGAATCCACCTCAAAATCCTCTTCCTCACTTTGAACATACAGGAAGCCCTCTTTCGTGAGTGTCTTCTCATAGCTGCTTTGATATTCTGAATTGATTAAGAAATGTTATGGCAATTTCTGTCAAATGATATTAGTACATGTTCTCGCCCATCTTATTTATGGACTACAGCACTGGGCAGCTTCTAGCTCTTATCCAAAGTCAAAATAACCACAAAAGGTAAACTTTTTCAATCAGTTCAGGACTATAAGGCATTCACAACACAACTAAAGAGACTTCAGAGGACTTCCAGGACTACTTCAGAGAGTGGCAAGGGTGGGATAAGTATATCTGAAGCAAGGGCCAGTGTTTCGAGGGGGATTAATGGCAACATGGTTTTTTCTTTTTGGTAATGTGATTTTTACTGTCGTAAAATTTAAAAAAATTTAAACATTCACAATAGAGTTTAGTCATACCTTGTATGTAGTCATATAACACTTAACAATGGAATGCATTCTGAAAACATGTCACTAAATGATTTTGACATTGTACCAACATTGTGGAGTGTACTCACTCTAAGCATGTAGCCAAGAAGTGTACCGATCTAAGATTGCTCAAAGTCACCAGGCAATGAATCATCTGTATATAATAGTCCTTGACTGAAGGTTATCTGGTAGGTGACTGTTCCAAAGACTCCCGATTCTATAGTTCTTTGTGATCTAATCTATAATCCTTTACTATATCTAGTCTTCTACCTATAATTGATGGTTCTTTTCCATCAGGATAGTGCTTAGGACAGAACGCACCTTTGTAAAAATGGCAAGATTTCTGGGGGCTACAGTCCCATAGTTTGCAAGTGGAGACAGATGCATTTCAGACTCTGCTACCCTCTTTGTGGAGGCACTTTAGTGCAGCACATAAGGCTAAAACACACACCCAGCCCCTGTTCTTTAACCTTACTGGGTGAATTTTTAAGAGTCACTAACAGTTGATGCTAATATACATACATAAGTATTATGTTGTGAAATTTCACTAGTGGTGCTTCTTGAGTTCTTGCCAAAACACCTGGTTGTTATGCCTCAGTGCAGAGTTTTCCTATATGGTGACTACACTGAAGGCCAGAATTCCCTGGTGCTTGGATTCTGGTCAGAGAAGTTGGCTATTTCTTGGGCTAGATGATACTGTTGTTTTTATTATTTTTAATTAATTAGTTTTTTATTTTAAAGAGAGCGGAAGAAAAGGACAATAGCAAAATACCAATATCCCAGACAAAAAACAAAGCAAGAACATTAAAAATGATACAGGGTTTCAAAACAAAATTATACGAATTAAGAGTCGTTGTCATATTGCATATTGCTATCTTCAATGATGTTGCTCAGATTACCAGATGTAAGAATCAAAGATTGTTCAAACCAATACAGAGAATAAAAGATAATTATTAAATAAAACGTTAGAGATAATATAGAGTTTCACTAGACAAGATGGTAGGAATTCCCCAGTGGTTGTTCCATTGCATATTGTTGTCTTCAAATTAGTTGCTCAGATTACCAGATATAAGCATGCAAAATTGGCAAACCATAAAAAAAATTAAACATTAACTGTTCCTTTGAATATACCAACAGACATCAGCAGTACAGTTATCCCAGATATATACATATATATCCTTTCTTCTTTCTTTTTTCTTCTTTCCCTCATCCCAGTTGTTCCTTCCTTTGAGCAGTTTCTTTCCCTTTTTTATCATCTATTGTACATTTTGAGTTTTACTTATTCTTTCAGGTTCCTACACCAGGGAGCCAATATGATGTTTACACATGTGGGTCTGATTTATTTTACTTATGAGTTTGGTCTCTAGTTATATCCATTTACTACAAAAGTCTTAAGTTTATCTTTTTTATGGCTGAGTAATACTCCATTGTATGAAAATACCACATCTTTTTTATCCAGTCCTCAGTGGATGGGCATTTGGGCTGTTTCCAAGATTTAGCTATAACAAATTATGCTGCTATAAACATGGGCGCACATATATCGCTGTAGTATGATGTTTTTAATTTTTCTAGGAAAATACCCAGAAAGGGAATAGCCAGGTTAAGTGGGGCTTCTAATCTTAGGTTTGTGAATCTCCACACTGGTTTCCACTGTGGTTTCACCAATCTACACTCCCACCAGCAGTGGAGTAGTGTTCTTTTCTCCCCACAGCCTCTCCAGCATTTGTTATTGGTTGACTTCTTGATGATAGTCATTCTTTCTGGGGTGAGATGGAATCTCAGTGTTGTTTTAATATGCATTTCTCAAGTGACTAATTATGTTGAATATTTTTTCATATATTTATTTGCTATTAGCATTTCTTCACGTGAGAAGTGTGTATTCATCTCAGATGCCCAATTTTGGATTAGGTCTTTGAATTTTGGGGGCCTGAATTTTTTAAAATTCATGTTCTAGATAGAAGTTCTTTGTCTGAGGGGCAGTTGGCTAAAATTTTTTTCCAATTCATAGGTTTTCTCTTTACTCTATTGGTGATTTCCTTAGATGTGCAAAAACTTTTCAATGAGATGAGATCCCAGTTGTTGATTCTTTGAAATATTTCTTGTGCAGTTTGGATTTTGTTCGTGAACTCTCTGCCTACCCCTATGTCTTCAAGATTTTTACCTACTATCTCTTCCAAAAGATTTAGTGTTTCTGTTTTAATATTTAGATCTTTGATCCATTCTGACTTTAGTTTAGTACATGGTGATAGACATAGGTCTAGTTTTAGTCTTCGGTATGTGTAAAACCAGTTTTTCCAGCACCATTTGTTAAAAAGGCTCTCTTTCTTCCAGTAAGCACATTCGGCCCCTTTGTCAAAGATAAGGTGGCTGAGTGTATTTGTAGCTGTATCTACATCTTCTAATCTGTTCCACTGATCTTCAGGTACGTTTTTTTCATCAACACCATGTTAATTTTATCACAGTAGCTTTTGTAGTATAATTTCAATTCAGGAACTGTGATGCCTCCTGCCTTTTCTTTGTTTCCTAGGATTGCTTTTGCTATTCTAGTCCTCTTCTGGTTCCAGATGAATTTTAGGAATGTTTTCTCTAGATCTGTGAAGTATGTTAATGACATTTCAATTGAGATTGCATTGAATCTGTACAACAGTTTTGGGAGTATGGCCATTTTCACAATGTTGGTTCTTCCTATCCATGAGCAAGGAATATCTTTCCATTTTCTGATATGCTCTTCGATCTCTTTTTTCAGAGTACTGTAATTTCCACTGTATAGATCTTTTAGTTCTTTTGTTGTATTGATGCCTAAGTATTTCATCTTTTTAGATGCTATTGTGAAAGGTGTGGTTTCCTTAATTGCTCTCTCAGTCTGTTTTTTGTTTGTGTATAGGAATGCCATTGATTTTTGAGTGTTAACTTTGTATCCAGCTATGCTACTGAATTGGGTTATTAAATCTATGAGCCTTTTGTGGAGTTTTTTAGGTCTTCTATGTAGCATGTCATGTCATCTGTGAATAGTGATGATTTCACTTCTTCCTTCCCTATCCTTCTTCTTTTTATTTCTCTCTCTCTCTTGTCTAATTGCTCTAGCTAATATTTTCAGAACTATATTGAGTAGGAGTGGTCACAGTGGATATCCTTGTCTTGTTCCTGATTTAAAGTGAAAGCTTTCTGGTTTTGACCATTTAGTATGATGTTAGCCATTGGTTTGTCATAGATGGCTTTGATCAGATTGAGGTAAAGACCACCTATTCCCATTTTCTATAGGGTTTTTATCATGAATGATCGTTGGACTTTATTGAAGGCCTTTTCTGCATTGATGGAGATGATCATGTGATTTTTGTCTTTGGTTCTACTGACATGGTGTATTATATTAATTAATTTGTGTATATTGAACCATCCCTGTGTTCCTGGGTTGAATCCAACTTGGTAATGGTGTATAATCTTCTTGATGATTTGTTGAATTCTGTTTGCTAGTATTTTATTGAGAATTTTTGCATCTATATTCATTAGAGAGATTGGCCTATAGTTCTCTTTTTTGGTTGTGACTTTCTTTGGTTTTTGTGTTAGGATAATACTTGCCTCCGGGAATGAGTTAGGGAGAATTCCTTCCCTTTCAATTTCATTAAAGAGTATGAGAAGAACTGGTATTAAATCATCTCTAAATTTCTTGTAGAATTCAGCTGTGAATCCATCAGGACTTGAGAAATTACATTCTCCATTTCACTGGCTGATATTGAGTTATTCAGCATTTTTGTATCTTCTTCATTCAGCTTTGGCAATTCATATGTATCTGGAAATCTGTCTATTTTCTCTGTGTTTTCTATCCCATGAGAGTAAAGATTTTCAAAGTAGGTATTGATGATCTTCTGAATTTCTACAGGATCTTTAGTGATTTCATCCCTTTCATTCCTTATTGCATGTATTTCAGTTTTTTTCTTTCCTTTTTTTTGATAATGTTGGCTAGGGGTTTATCTATATTATTTATTCTTTTAAAGAACCAATGCTTCAACCTATTAATTCTTTGTATTTTTAAAATCTCTATTGCATTAATTTCTGCCCTGAGCTTTATAATATCCTGTCTTCTTTGGGCTTTGTGTTTGACTTGCTCTCCTTTTTCTAGGAGCTTCAAGTGTAGCATAAGATTGTTTATTTGTGCTTGTTCTGTTTTCCTGATGTGGAAATTCACTGCTGTAAATTTCCCTCTGAGGACTGCTTTCATTTTTTCCCACAGGTTCCTGTAAATTGTATCTACATTTTCGTTTGGTTGTAAATACTGTTTAATTTTTACTTTGATTTCATCTGTGACCCATTGGTTGTTCAGGAGGGTGTTATTTAATTTGCATGTGTTTATGGAGTTTTTGTGATTTCTTTTGTCATTAATTTCCACTTTCATTACACTATGGTCCAGTATTATGCAAGGAATAATTTCAATTCCTTTGCATTTACTTAAGAGTGTTCTGTGTGCTAGCATACGGTCTATTATAGAGAACATCCCATGTACAGCTGAGAATGTGTATTCTGATGCTGTTAGATGGAACACTCTGTAAAGATCTACTAAGTCCATTTGTTCATGAGGTTGGTTAAATTCTGTTATTGCTTTCCTGAGTTTTTGTCTAGTTGATCTATGTCTTTGCGACAATGGAATGTTAAAGTCCCCTGTTGTGATCGTGTTGTTGCTTATTTCATTTTTCATGTCTGTTAAAATTTGTCTTACATAGTTGGGTGCTCCTGTATTTGGTGCATAGATGTTTATGATTGTTATCTCTTCCTCTTGTAGTTTTCCCCTCACAAGTATGTAGTGATCTTCTTTAGCTCTTTTGATTGTTCTTGGTTTGAAGTTCACATTGTCTGCAAAGAGAATAGCTACATCCACTTTTTTTCTGGATTCCTTGCATGGAGTATTATTTTCCATCCTTTAATTTTCAGTCTATGAATTTACTTTTGAGTTAAATGTGTTACTTGTATACAGCATGTAGTTGGATTTTGTTTCTTGATCCTCTCTGCCATTCTGTTTATTTGATTGGTGCATTGACAGCATTTACATTGATGGATATAGCTGATATATGTTGGCTTATTTTTGTCGTGTTATTTTCCTGCTGTTGGTTCCTCCTTTTTCCTTCTGTTTAATTTCCTGCTTGGGTTGGTGGTTCCTTTCTGTTGTTCTTGACATTTTTTTTTATCTCTCTCTAGAATATCTTTTAGTACTCTTCGTAGGATTGGTTTAGCACTCCTGAATTTCTTCAGTTGTTCTTTATTATGGAAATATTTTATCTCACCATTAAATTTGAAGGATAGTTTTGCAGGGTAGACAAATCTGAGTTTAAAGCTGTTTATTTTCAGTACCTGAAATACTTCACTCTCAGCTCTTCTTCACATGATGTTTTGTGTTGAGAAATCTGCTGTGATTCTGATGGGCTTTCCTTTATAGGTGATCTATTTCTTTTTTCTAACAGCTTTTAATATTCTGATCTTTTGTTGAGTTCTGGGATCTTGTTCACTATGTTTGGGTGTAGATTTATTTTGATTATGTTTAACTGGAGTTCTATATGCTTCACTAATCTGTATGTCTGATTCTTTTTCCATGGCTGGGAAATTTTCTGCTATTATTTCTGCAAGTAGTCTTTTTATGTCGTTTGTGTTGACCCCTGCTGTTTCATTGATACCCATTTATCTTACATTGTTTTTCTTTGCTTCATCTTGCCATTGTTTAATTATTATTTCCTGGTTCCTTGTTATTTTTAAGAGATTCTTCCTTTCGTGTTCATTAATGGCAATGCTATCTTCAAGGTCTAAAAGCCTATCTTCATCTTTGTTCGGGCAGTTTTGTCAGCTTTGGATGGAATTTTTAATTTCCTGGATATCTGTTTGAATTTGTTTCATACATTCTATTTCTTTTGTATGTTGTTCACTCGGTGTTCCCTTGAGTTTTCTATACTCCTCTGTTTTCTTATCAATGCCATCTTCGGATGTGCTGAGCAATTCCTTCATTACTGTTGTCATTTCTTTTTTACCTGAGAGATTATTTCTGATCTGTTGTCTTCTACGGCCTAATGGAGTTGTTTCTTTACTTCAGCTGCTATCATTTCAGAAATTTCAGGTGTATGACTTCCAGGCTCTTCTGTTTTGATGTCTCCTGGGCTTATTCTGGGTGAAGGAGAGGTCTGAAATTGCTCCTTTGTTTTATCCTTTTTGAAGATCCAGAGGTTCCCTGGAGCTCAGCCTCATACTCACAATGGTGTGGGAGAGGCTGGGTGAGGATCCAAAGTTTCCCAGTGCTTAGTGTGGCTTTTGTGCTGGTTTGTGGTGACAAGGTAGGGTCCCAGAAGGTGCCAAAACTTTCCTGCATTTATTTGGCTCCCAGGCTCACTGGTGTTCCTGAAGCTGTCTGGGGGTCAGCCCAGCTTCCACAAGGGTAGGGGGGTGCAGGTTGTGATCACTGAGGCTTTTTGCCCAGGACCCAGCCTGGTTCCCATGTCGGGAGGGGCAGGGTGAGGGTAGAGTACCTGAGGCCTCTGATTCTGTCTCGGTTTTAGCTTGGCTCCCATGGGTTGCAGGTGGTTCTGGGAGTGACTCCTGAGGCCCCAGAAGGTGTCTGGGGGCTCTGCCTTCTTTCACATTGGTCAGAGAGGCGCGGGGGCAGATAGCCAGGGTTTCTGAAGATGTCTGGGTTCAGCTCAGGGCCGGCAGGCAACAATACTGTGGTTTTTAGACAGGCCACCTTCAGGTGACCCTCCACCAGGACTTGAGAAACACCAGATCTTTTAACATAACTTTATTCCTTCACATTACATTCTAATTGTGAAACTAGGTAGAAGTATCAGATCAACCTGGATATTTTAATGAAAGCTCATAAACAATTAAGAGAGCTGTGGAACACTAATAGATATTGCCACAGTTGTGTGGGCTGAGCGTCATACCATCAGCTCTCTTAAAGGTGAAGTTGTTTGTTGATTCCTGTACCATAACTGTTTTCAACAGAGCTCATTCAAAGCTACTATTGGTTCAATGTTACTGAGAATGGAGTTGGGAAGACGCAGCTGTCTCCAATCCACCACTAGATTACTTTAACCAAGTATCATTTAAAGTATGAATAGATGCTATTATTTCAGTATAGTTGATAATTCTGAAAATGAATTTTCAGAGTTCAAATAGTAGCCAAAAAAAAAAGAAAAGAAATCCAGCAAGTAAACAATGCTCACAAACTTGAGATCTTGGGCATGAGTGTTGAACAGATACCAGTTAACTGATAGCTGCAGGAGAGATAACACCTCACAGCAGGTGACAAAATCTGTCTAAAAGTCATTTTATGTACAATCATTTTATATAGAGATGAATGGCTTCAGGGATATGATTTTAAAAAGGATATCTAATCTGTACTTAGAAAATTATAAGTTGCTTTCAAAGATATTACTGTGGGCACTTCCATATTGTCCACTTTCCTATATGCAATGTCCTTTGTCCATTGGAATTTTGATTATCTTTGCTGCCTCCATCTGGTATTTGTTTGCCTTTCAAGAATAATTCTGATAGCCAAATGTTTTTACATTTCATCCATTTGCTGTCACATTCATCTTGTAATCTAGTACACACTGGACCTCATAGCTGGGCTTGCTTATCACTATATTATTTTCATAGTTGTGATGGCATTGACACAGTTTTTGTTTTCTCTTTTCATTTGAGAATGTTAAATTGTGTTGTTGACAGTATTCTGTGTTATGTAATGAAGCAGCACACTGGATACATAGCATTTACTCCATTAAGTTCTACACACTGGTATCTAAAATAAACTTGGAGAAAAATAAACATGAAACTCTTTACAAAGTTTTTACTCTTAACATACTTGAAAATGGTAGGTAACTGATAGACAAGCATTTAACTAACTATATTTGTGAATTGAAAATGGTAGGTAACTGATAGACAAGCATTTAACTAACTATATTTGTGAACTCATATTTTATGTTGATTAAAAATTATCTTGATTAATAACTTTATTACAATTTTATCTTGATGATCAATTCTGTCTCAAATTTCTCTTCTCCCTTCCCCGTTTTAGTGGGTCTCTGTAGTAACTTCTCTGGAGTGATTGATTTTTTTTCCTCTATCTTGATGTCACTATTCCAGATTGAATTATGCTACAATATGGAATTTGCCGACAAGCAAAGGTAAACCAATTCCCTAGTACCAATGTTTTGTTTAGTTTTCAATGTTAACAGGTGATGAATATTTTCAACGATTCTACATAATACACTTCATAGAGTATTGCAACATATGTCCAAGTCTAATTCAACATTAGAACAAACATCAGATTTTAAATCAACAATCTAAGGCCATGGTGATCCTCAACTTACAATTTACAGTGCTTCTGAAGCATTTTACCATGCTTCTTTACCTGCTAAAGTCAATAGTTAGGTGTTAATAAAAAAATGCTAACAAAGGCCTCTACCTCACACATCTTACTTAACCCAATGTTCACTAAATATTTTGAGAAGGAAAAATGTTTTCACACCGTGTCTTTAAAGCCCTTTGAAAAATGTTCTGTGTAACATTAATTTGAGAAACTTGCTCTAACCTCATTGTTTAATGATGATCATATATAAACATTTGTTGCTTTTATTAATATATTCATGATGAGGAAGTGTAGCACTTTTACATAGTTTAAGCAAAATACACTAAAGTGCATCCTACAATTAAATAAAACTGCTCTTGGATTCATCTGTGAACAGTTTGGTACATGTAGTTGGACCTGAACATTATTGTGTTTCATGAAAGAAAACTTAGGTCACTTTTGCTTCTTATAAACATTCTACACATGTTTCAGAGGAGAAAGTTTTGAATATATTTATTTCACAATCAATGAAAATTGTGGAATCTGGTCACAAATTTCGATCTTTATGACTCATTACTATTAGTTATCAGTGGAGTTGTGGCATTGTAACTGGATGTGCCACCAGACAGTGTTTTAGACTTGGCTGAGAAATTATTACTTATAAATAAGTAATTGACAACACTGGAAACAACACTCTTTAAGGGGCTGAGATTTCTTAGGAACTAAAACATCTTTCATGATCCTTATCTGCATAAAAATAAATCAATAGCTTATAGCCCATGGCACAGCAAAAACCAGAAGAACTATTAAACTAATTTAATTATTCTAGTGTTAAAACAAAAGACAATCATTTAAAGAAATTTTGATGATACAGTAAAGTAGGCAGATAAAAATGAAACCCAGGGACTTCCGGGAAGATGGCGACCGGGTAGGCAGCAGAGAGAGAACCTCCCAGAGGATTACCACCCAAACAATGAAATATAGCAATATGAAGACAGAAATAAGGACTTCCGGGAAGAAGACGACCAGCCGAGAGAGCGAGTGCTGAGGGAAGAACGGCTTCAACTCCTGAACCCGACAGAGAACGCGCTACTGGGACAAACTGCACCAAACCGGGCAGCGCTCCGGGATCCCGCTTAGAACCCCACCCCGCAGCCAGCGCTGCGGGAACTGGAGCAACAGCGACCGGCCGGCGGGATTTCTGAGTCGGGGAAAATCTCCATCCAGGGAAAAACATCTGAACGGCACTCCTGTCTGCACGATCACAGGGTGAGTTAAGTGCGCGCTCTAACCGGTTTTTCCTGAATCGGGAAGAAGCTCAGCCCAGCGAGAGACATCAAAGCAGCTTCAAGGACTGCGGGATCTC
>PVLD010016622.1:0-44386 GCA_004027595.1 Dinomys branickii | reverse complement strand
GCCTTTGAATGGGAGCTTCCTTTCCAGTACTTTGAGGTCTACAAGACATAACTAGAAAATTTACGACTGCGGAAAATGAAGACTGCTTAAATCGAATTGGGGTGGGGGTGGAGGGGAGGCCCGTGGGGTTTGCTTAATTGCTGTAACACTGTCCTTCAGGTGGCTGAGGAAGTTTCATATTTTCTTTAGACATCATTAAACGCCGAAGCTCTTGCAGGACAACTTTAATGCTATACGAATTCTGCCATTTTGCTAGCACTGATATGGCTCTTGGGTCCACCATTCCATTAGAACTATTAACTCCATTCATATTAATTTTTGTTACAAATCTTACAAAGGGAGGTGCTTCTGGGTATTTAGGTCCACATTCTATTTTAAGGCTATATATTCGGTTTTCATAAATTGTTCTTGGAGGCCCAATTACCATCCCTGTCCATCTTGTAAGCGTCATGTCTTCGTCATCTTCTAGACCCCAGCTAACTGTGCCATCTCCTACTCCTTTCTGGCCTTCTTCCAGTTCTTCCAACAGTCGGAAATTGCGAGGGACTTTTACTCCCGAGCCCGTGGTGGCTGCCATCTTGCGTCGCTGGAGCTCGAAGGCCGGAGAGTAATTTATTTTCAAAATGAGCTAGAAAATTAATCCATTAAAACTTGATCCTCTGTCTCCCGGGACCAAATGTTGGACTGGAGTTTTGGTGCAAAAAAGAAAGCCAGGCATTTGTCCTCAACTATTGATTGTGTTTAGCCTGCTGGCCTCAACGACAGGCATCGTGCTAGTTAACCTACTTCCATCTCGTTACTCTGGCTTCTGTAGATGTCAGGCCTGGAAGATTAGCAAGCTGGGTCCGGTCAGCTCTTCATTATCTGCCTCCATCGAGGTGAGGGGTGGGTGTGGTAATCCACAGATGTGCGTGGTCCCCACACCGTGTCTGGCTGGTTTGGGGTGGGTGGCAGTTGGAGGAGTGAGTGTGTGTGTGCACACGTGCATACTTTTGATGAGGTTGGGGATCAAGCTCACTGTCTTTGATGTGGGATCAGGATCCTGTCCTGGAGGGAGTTGCGTCTCCAGGACACAGGGAAGCACTTGGGAGGGGATGGAGCAGGGTCCAGGCCTCCTGACCTGCAGAGCAGAGGGGAGGCTGGTAAGGGCGGGAGGATCGCTGTGAGTTCTAGGCCAGCCTGGGTTACATAGTGAGTTCTAGGCCAGCCTGAACTACATAGCAAGACCCTGTCTCAGAAAAAAAAAAAAGAAAAGATACACTAAGATCCATTTGGCAGCTGCTCTTTTCCCAGGGCCCCTTCCCAGTGGCAATGACAGCTGCTGCCCTTCGCTGCTGTGCCTCTTTCCAGAGCGAGTCAGTGGGTACTTAAGTGGGCACACGCTTGTGCTCCCACCCTGCACACAGGTACAATGCTTACTCTTGTGCCCTGACTGATGGTCACCCCTTATCCGCATACAGAGAGCGTCACCGCAGGACCTGTGCCTTCCAGGTTGCTCCCACGTGGTGGAGCAAAGCCCCTCAAAACAGAGCATCCCACAATGGACATGGTGCTGTACTCCTGTGATGCCAGCACACTAGGAGGCTGAGGCAGGAAGAGTTCCAATTCCAGCCAGGGCAACTTAGCAATTTAGTGAGACCTTGCCTCAAAAAAAGCAAAAAAACCAAAAACCAAAACCAAAACCAAAACCAAAAAACTGAGCTTGTAGCTCAGTATGAAGGCCTGGTTCAATTCCCAGTGCTGTAAAAAAAAAAAAAAGAAAACATCCTAGAGCCTCTGGAGTGTACCAGTGTGCGCATGGTCGTCCCACCTGTCCAGCCCAGCCTTGCTGGCCTTCTCTTCCACTCCACAGCTTATTGTCAACCGAGGTCCAAGGATCGCAGCTGAGTGCTGAGTCCCTCTGTGTTTGGAGCTCAGGAAAGGTGGAGCCCTCAGACAAGTTTCTGCTTGTTACGGAAGGCTGGTAGCAGGGGAGTGGGCAGCCCCTTCCCTCTGCCTGCTCGTCCTGAGGGTTCCCCAGGGTCTTTCCTGCCCCTGCCTAGCACCCACCGACAGCCCCGCTTCCCGGCCTGGCAACCCTCCTCTGGCTTGATCCTGTATGGCAGAGAGAAAAAAGGGACTAAGATAAAGGTTTAGCCAACCAGTTGTCACCTGTTCCCTGACACTGCTCCTACCCCAGGCCACATGTGGCTGTCACCGTGGCAGAGGCAGGTGATTAGCGCTCAGGGGGCCCAGGTGTTCCAGGGGGACAGACTGTGGCTGCCACCTCTGCTCAGTCCGGCTGGGTACCATGATGGGGGAAGTGGGACAGTGGCCATCGATTGGGGCATGGGAAGGGATTCCTGTGTAGATTATCCCCCGTGTTTAGTCTTTCCCAAGCACCTGCCTCAGCAGCATAATGCCTGCCTGGTAGAGGGGCCGTGTTCCATGACCTTCCCCCAACCTAGCTTGGGAAACAGTGCAAATACAGGAGACTTGGATGCAGGTAAATTTAGGTGTGGGTCTCTGCTGACTAGTGTGGCCTCCAGCGGGTCACGCGCCTGGCTGGGGGAAATTCACCTTATCTCTGAAATGGTGCCAGTCCTCGTGCCCTCCTCCCAGGCAGGTCAGCAGTGATGTTTGTGCGTTTGTGAAACAGAGCTGTGATTGTTAAACCTGTTGCTGCCTGACAGTTCTGTCACTGAAACAAAACAGTTTTCAGAGGACAGATTTGTTTCAGTGCAGGGTGCACAGGCTCCATCGCTTCTGGGTCTCTTGTGAGGCGGCAGTGTGGTGGAGGAGCATGGTGGGGGACGGCTGCTCTCCTCATGGCGGCAGAAGCAGAGAGAAAGGGAAAGGCAGAGCTGGAGAGGACTGGGCCGGGACCAGAGCCCCAGGGTTGTGTCCCCACGGTCCACTCTGTTCACGTAGACCCTGCATCCCGCGAACACTGCCTCTGAATAAATAACGCCATCAAATTCTGACAGCATCAGCAGAGTCCTTGGAACTGGTCACTTCTCCCAAGGCCATCAGCACCAGGCCTCCAGCACGGTGAGCCTTAGGGAGGCGTGCTGCATGCCGCTGGGGCAGGTTCCCTCAGGCTGCCAGACGAAGCTCTGGAGCCAGCATTGCTTGTTCCAGGGTCAGCCTGTGTCTAGCCATCCTCCTTCGCACCAGCACCCCTGGGTCCCCCCAGTGCTGCCTCCTGGGGCTCTGCTCCCTGGGTGGGGCTTCTCAGGGCCACCTCCTCATATGCTGACCCTGTTGGCCAGGAGCGCAGCTCCCGGCCCAGGCTCCCTCTGGGGCAGCGGCAGCCTTCTCTGCCTAATCCTCCATTTCATGCTTTCCTGCTTGGCTGACTCTGACCGGACACAGGAGTTCGCTTGGTCCAGGGAGCCCCTGGAGCCCAGACCCCTTTATCATCCTTCGCTCTCTCAGCTACCATAGCTGCCTTCCCGGCGGAGCTTCGAGCCTCTGGCCTCGGGGGAGGTCAAGGGAGCGATAAATCCCAGAGGAATGGTTTTCCTCCTGCTGTTCCCTGCTGCTCCTCTCCTCCCTCAGCCACCGTAGCTCTGCTCCCGGCTGTGGGTCCTGGACGTGGGGGAGGAGAAGCACTGGGCAAGGGCCACAGACTTGATTCTGCTCCGCGCGGCACAGAGGCCTGTGAACTTGGACAAGGGGCACCACCTGTCTGGGCCTCCTTTCCTCACGGAAGTCTTGAGCCTTTTTTTCTTGGTTTGGAGAGAGATCAAGAACGCCTAACGTGTGTATTTATCCAAAAAGAGAAGATGAAAGTGGGTTTTTTTTTTTGCTTGCATTTTTAAATAAGTGCTTAGGTGCTGTAGAGGTGGTTGGTAATATGACAGACACGCCAGGCGTGCTCTGCTCCGAGCTAGGACAGAGATAAAGGTCCCTCCATCTGGTCTCTGTTGTTTGTTCACTGAACACGTACTGTATGCCGGCCAAGGATCCCTGTACTTACGAATTTGAAATTCTAGTGATGAGAGGTGGGCACAGAGAATTGAGGAAATAGATCGAGTGTCGCCTGGGGAAAAGTGCAGAGAAAAACAAACCGGGAGGGGTTTGTAGTGTCCAGGGGTCACCGCCATGGCCTCACTGAGCTGAGGAGGCCTGTGGGAACGGTGTCCCGGGTTGAGAGTCTGGTGCATTGGAGGGTCTGCCTGAGGTGTGTGGAGGGAAGGAGCGTGGGCAGCAGACTCTGCAGGCCATAATGGCTGCCGTGAGGGCCTGAGTTTCTCTTTGAGGGGATGAAAAACTGCTGCAGGGTCTTGGGTTTAATAAGAGAGCAGGCTGGAGAAGAAGGGGTGGAGGAGGCTGGCCCAGAGCCTCAGGGCCTGCCTGTCAGGCTAGGGCCCCACCTTGGCATTAGCATGGCCAGACCAGGTAGGAGGGAGGGCAGGAGAGCAGCGCCAGGCTGGGGAAAGGGCTCTGGCTGCTTGGCTTTCCCCCACCCTGAGAGCTGACCCTGACAGAGCGGGCTGACAGGGGTGTGGGGTCCCTCAGAGTTGGTGTCTGCCGAGGTCTGCCCAGGGGCTCCAACTCTCATCTGTGGGGCAAATGGAAAGGCACCCAGGAGCCCGCTGCAGTGGTGCACGCCTGTCATCCCAGCACTCCGGGAGGCTGAGGCAGCAAGATCCCAAGTTCCAGCCCGGCTTGGGCAATTTAGTGAGACCCCGTCTCAGAATGAAAAAATTGAAAGGAAAGGGAGTCAGGACAGCTTTGGAGAGGTAAGCGACAGGGCTCTGTGCTCATGCAGATGTGGCTGCAGAAGGGCGTTGGCCTCCCCGAGCAGCTTCTCATTTGTCCCAGCCTCACCTAAGGCCCAGAGCGTCACAGCTGCACTTGATAGCTAAGAGGTCTGAGGCCCTGCAGGTGGTGGCACATCCCTATAATCTAAGCACTCTGGGAGCTAGAGGCAGAAGGATCCCAAGTTTGAGCTCAGCCAGGACAGTCTGGTGACTTAGCAAGACCCTGTCTTACTGTTTTTAAGAATCTGTCTTAATTTTTTAAAAAAAAATCTGTTGGCAAGGTAAGAAGCTCCCTAAGATCTCCTGGTACCCAGGGACACATCTGACTCTCCCTAGGTTCTCAGAGCTATGCACAGCACCCTCTCCCCACTGTACCAACTTAGGGGTCCCATTACCCACACACCCCTGCTTAGGCCCTCCCAGCTGGCTTCAGGTGGCTGGACCCAGCCTGATGACTGTTGGAGCAGCTGAGTCCTAACAGTTGTAGAAGCGCCTGGGACAGGGAGTCAGCTTCAGACACAGTGGGTGACCCTGGGGATGCCACTGTCCACAGGCGTCAGTGTCTTCTGAGTGGCATGATGTGACCCAGTGCTCTGAGAGCCTGCCCTGCTCAATCACTTAGTCATTCGTGCACCATGTATTCATCAGCTCCTGTCATGTGTCACACAGGACGCTGTCTGCTGGGACGGGGTCACCACGGCCTCTACTAGGCCACCTCACAAGCGACTTGGGGCTCACGGGCCATGAGATATTCTGTTACAGCTGCCCAGCTCTGAGCAGCCATAGGGAATGCGTGAGCTAGGGAGCATTGCTTTGTTTTAATAAAATCATACTTACAAAAATGAAATGGAGGGCTGGATTTGGCCTGTGACCATAGTTTAACAGCTCTGCCTTGAAGCAACAGCAAGGAGCAACAGTCCCAGATCATAAAATATCCTTAGAGCAGCAGGCTGATGGGTAGCTGGGGTGAGAAGGGTGAGCTGGGCAGGCCTCCTTGAGGAGGTGCTACTGGTGCTGAGAAAGATGTGCTGATATCAACTCAAGTGTGTTGGTTACGTTTCTCTTGTTGCTGAGACAAAATACCTGATGCCCAGAATTTAGGAAGGAAAGGTTTGTTTAGCTCACAGTTTGTGGAGGTTTCTGTCCTTACTCGGCTGGCTCCATGGCGGGGTGGCACATGACAGAGGGCAACAGGAAGACAGCAAAAACAGCAAGAGCAAAAGGGAGGAGTGGCAGCCTCTCTCCCTCCCTTATATTGTATGCAGGCTCCCTGCCCCAGGGCGGGTGTAGCCCATAATCCCAGCATTCACACCCATAATCCCAGCATTGGACCATGAGTCAATCATAAACTCTAGAAGCCCCCACCCTGTGACTGCATGAGGCTTTGGGAGGACATCCAGATATAAACCATAACACGCAGGTGAGAAGTGGGCATAGCATATGCAAAGGTCCTGGTGTAGATAATGTGGCATATTAGAAGGATTGGAAAAAGGCATGTGTGGCTGCTGGAAGGGACCCAAGGGAGGAAAGGATAAGATGGTGCTTTTACCTGTCCCTGGGATGGCTTTTAAACAAAGTGACACGATCGGATTTGTGAGGAGTACTTTGGTGGCCAGAGAAGGTGAGCAAGAAAAGATATAGCAAATAGCTCCACAAGAAGCCAGATGGGCCTCAGGCCTGGCCTTCGGCAGTGACTGTGGCAGAGCCCCGTGCTGTTGCAGTCAGATTTAGGTGTCAGTCTGGCTGTGACACTCCGAGGGAAGGTGGCCACAGTCAGGGTGAACACAGCTGAGAGCTTGTGTTAAAATGAACATGTGCCTTGGGTCTGGAGACCTGGGGGTTGTGTGTGTGACTTTACAAAGAGCCACTCGAGTGGATGCTGGGGAGGAAGCCACAGTGCAGCGGCTCAGAGTAGGGCGGAGGGGAGGACAGAGCCGGTAGATGTCGGCTCCTTCTAAAGAGTGGCCGGGAAGACGGGCCTGGGAGCCTGAGGAGCAGGGGACCGGGTGTGTGATTGCGGTGTGTGATTTGCTGGAGCTGTTTTAAAGGGGAAAGAACCGGCAGGAGAAAGGAAAAGCATTAGAACAAGAGAGGCTTGCCAGGCTTCCTGCCACCTTCCTGGGCGGTGGGAAGGGGTGGCACCTGGACAACAGGATTCCCCGTAAGGAGAGATGTGTCCTCCAGTGTCACCAGCCTTGGGGGCCAGGGGCACTGCCATGCACATTCGCAGTGGCTTCTGTTCCCTCTGTAATCACGGGCGAGCGAGGGTGTGTACAGGAGGCCCAGGCCCACAGAGGGAGGAGGAGATGCGAGTTTCTGTTGTGACGGAGGCAGAGCAGATGCGGGGGTGGCTCGTCCGAGGTTTCTGTGCAGCCTGGGCTGAGGCTGCTGTGTGCACTTTCACCAGAGATCCCGTGTGGTCAGGGGGTGGCCATGGGGCTGGACGAGGCTGATGGGGAGCTCTCCAAGGCTGGCATTTTGCCAGCGAGTGCTAGATAAAGAGAAGCCAAGGGAATTTAAAGACTTGGGGAAAAGTTACAAGCATGAGGGCCCATGATGGACAGGAGGGGCCAGCATGGCCGCAGGGCAGTCATAGGGGCACAGAGGTGCATTCGAGGCCAAGGGCCAGCAGATGCAAGGGCTGAGGGAGACGGGTCTGCAGGGTGGGTTTGTGGCAGGAACTGAAGTGTCCGAGAGCAGAGGAGGCAGGAGTGTGGGAGCTGGCAGGCCTGGCCAAGCTTGTCCCCGTGACGAGAATCCACGGGCCGGGTGGGGTGGAATCAGCGTCGCGGCAGCGTGAGGTGACACTGAGCGTGGAGTGAGCAGAAGCCTGCAGCGAGGAGGCCCCGGATACCCAGAGAGGGAAAGTGACGAGGAAGGAAGAGCCAAGGCTTTTGGCCTGCACACCTGCACTATCGGCTAGATGGACACTGAGCAGCTGGCCCTGGACCTACTCTGTACCCAGGCCTGTTGCCCTGCACCACCAAGAGCTACCTTCTCAAGCCTCCTGCTGTCCTTGCCACCAGGCAGCTAGAGTCTCGTGAGGTTTATGGGAGAGAGCTTTAAAAGGCCTTTGGGCTCCGGGCACTGGAAAAGCCCTAAGTCAGCTGCTCTGCATTCCTGGGTAAGTCACTGCCCTCTGCGGGAGTCCCCAGGACCATGGTGCTGTCTTTCCTAAGAGCTTGGGGATGACAAGATGTTCAGCGTCAGTGGATGTCCCTCCCTCTGGATCGTGTTCTTGTCTCTTTCCTCACTATAGCCAGAGGGAAATTTTCACAGCAGAAGTCTGCACCTGCTGTCCTCGCGCGGTCCTTTAAGCCATCCAGTGTGTCTGTGCTTCTTCGGCAGTGAGGACCCTTGCATGTAGCCCCTCCTTACAAACCTGGCCCGGCCCTGCCTGAGCCTCTTCTTAATCCAGGCCCGCACCTTCCTGCTGCCCCGCCTGCTTTCGGGCTCTGTGCTCAGCCCATGCTTCCACCCCTGGACCTTTGCACTTGCTGTTCTCTCTGCCTCTGTCCCTGGATGTTCCCACTTTTCCTCCACGTTTTAGTTCAATCTTTACTTCCCCAGGAAAGTACTTCTGCTCTCTCAAGTTAGGTTAGGTCTGATATGCCCAGTAGAAACCTTCATGCCACTGGGTATCTCTTCTTTGGGGCACTTCTCATTATGATAATCTTATGTTCATTTATGTGCAGTTACTTAATATTTATTTTACATAGGTTCCATGAGAGAAGTTTGCGGTGAGCTCAGGAAATACTTGAATGAATGAATGTCTCTCACACGTGTTGTGTTCTCTCCCCTCCATCTCTTACCTGCTCACCTTGGACTGGGTCCACAGCATTTCCGGTCTGGCTCTGACTTCCTTGTCTCTCAGTCAGGTGATTCCTCTGCTCAGAACCTCAGTGGTGCTTGCCGGGGCCTTTCCTTGGACTTCAGGACCTGTGGCACAGCTCCCCCTTCCTATCTTGGTCTGAGGGTGGTGTGTGCCCTGGAGACTCCTTCCTTCCTGGCTGGCTCTTTTTAACCCAGTGTCTCCGTTTGTTACAGGACCATTTTCTGACACTGGTCAGCTCTTTGAGGGAAGGTCCGCACTCCCAGGCATCTGGAAAGGGGCTCAAAGAACACTTTTCAGATTCAGGTCCAACCCACATTTGCTGGATGCCGTTTGTGTACCGAGCCTGCTCAAATGTATTAAATTTTCAATGGCTCTGAAAGATAGGTAGTATGTGTGTGATTTTATGAGGAAATGCGGTTAGGGAGAGGGGTCTCTCTGGAGTTCCCTAACGAGTGGCAGTATCCCGGGGACTTGCATTCCACTCCTTCTCCCACCCCCGCCAGAGCTGCTCCACCAGCCCTGAGGAATGGGTGACTGGTTTGAGTTGGGTGGGGAGCAGGGTGCAGGAAGGAACAGCACTGCCATGGTCCTGGCGGTCCGAGGTGAGGTTAGTTTGTAGAGTCCAGAACTAATGGCCATGTGGGCTCAGTCTGATAAACAGCACCTACGAAAAACCCATAGCTAATGCTACACTTCACAGAGAAGGACCGAACATTCTCCTTTTAAGACCAGGAACAAGGCGAGCATTCCCAGTCTCATCAATTCTGTGGGACATGGATTCTACTGGCACAGTTAAGGAAGAAGAAGAAAGGAAAAGGCATCGGGGTTGTAAAGGGAGGTGTGCAGTCCTGTCCACTGTGTGCTTCTGTATACGTCACGTCCTAGGGAACATACACAGACGCACACACTGTTAGGACGAAGAAATGGGTAATGTGACAGTATACACTAAATGCTAGTAATGAACAACTAGAAGTGGGAGAGAACAGGCCCAGGCTGGGGTATGGCTCAGGGGCGGAGGCTCACCTGGCATGCTTGAGGCCCAGTTCCATTCCTAGCACCATGCGAGGGAGAAGAGAGGAAAGTGAGGGGAGAGAGAGAGAGAGAGGGAGGGAGAGAGAGAGAAAGAGAGAGAGAGAGAGAGAGAGAAAGAGATTCCATTTAGCATCCAAACAAAATGCCTATAAATAAATATAACAGAAGAAGTATAAGATTTGTATATTGAGAACTACAAAACAATGTTGAAAGAAATTAAAGATCTAAGTACATGGGGAAAATATAAAATAGTATTAAGACAGCAGTAATGATTGCATTGATCTGTAGATTCAGCACAATGTCTTTAAACCCCCAGCTGGTTTTCTTACATAAAAAAGCTGATTCTAAAGTTCCTGTGGAAAGCAAGGGTAGCCAAAACAATCTTAATAAAAGAGTAAAGTAGATTTACTCTGCCTGATTTGAAAACTTACCACAAAGCTTCACTCATTAAGATGTGTGGTACTAGTACAAGGATAGGCAGAAAGATCAGAGCATTAGGCCCTAGAGCAAAGCTGCACCTTGATGGCTATCTCATTTTTTTTAAGAGTACTAAGATAATTCAGTAGGGGAAAGAATATTCTTTTCAATAAGTGCTACCGTGTCAAGTATGTATCCACATAATGAATGTGAGCCCCTTATACCATACACAGTAAGTTGTAGAACTTAAGGTAAGATTTAAAACTATAAAGGTCCTATAAAAAATAAAGAGTATATTTTGGTGACTTTGGGTTATGTGATATTTCTTAGAAACAATGCTAAAGACATAAGCAACAAAAGAAAGAAACTGGGCAGCATCAAAATGTAAAACTTTCGTTTTTTCAAAGGATACTATCCAAAGGAATGGAAGGATACCTCCTACCACCCTAGAACTGCAGCAAATACTGGGTAACACTGCCGTCTGACAGCCGGCTCTCCCTGGTGGGGTGTGTGGCTGGCTCCCGCGGCAGCATAACAGAGGACGAAGGTCCGTCCCACCGGAACCTCCCTCTCCTCTCTCCACCTCCACCCTCTGACAAGGAGCTAGTAGCATCCAGAATATGTAAAGAAATCTTACAACTCAATAATCAAAAGTCAAATATTTAATTAAAAAGTTGGCAAAGGAACTGAATGGGCTTTTCTCCAAAGAAAACAATCAAATAGCACATAAAAAGACACCTGGTATCATTAATCAATAGGGAAATGTGAATCAGACCCACAGGGAGACACCACTTCACCCCTTATCGGGAAGGCTATAAACAGAAAGGCGTTATGAACAAATATTGTCCAGGATACAGGAATTTTTCAAGCCTTGTGCAGTGCTGATGGGAACATAAATCCATGCAGGCACCTTGGGAAAACAGTTTGGTGGGTCCTTAAAATAGCAAACGTAGTTACCACATAACACAGCAATTTCACTCCTAAATCTTTATCCAAAAGAAATGAAAACACGCCGACACTAAAACTTATACATGGCTATTCATAGTAATATTAGTCACAATAGCCCCCAAATGAAAATAACCCAAATATCAGTAACTTGATAAACAAGTAAATAAAAATGTGTTATAGTTATACAATTGAGTATTATTTGACAATAAAAAAGGAATGAAGAACTGATGCATGCTACAACATGCATGAACCTGAAAACATTGTATTAAATGAAAGAAGCTGGTCCCAAAGCCCGGCATATTGTGTGAATCAGTTTATATGAAATGTTTCACATAGGCAAATCTATGGAGACAGAAAGACGAGTGATTGCTAGGGCTGGGAGGAAGGGAGGGACGAGAGTAACTGCTAATTAGTATACCATTTCCTTTTGGAAATGATCTAAAATGAGATTGTGGTAATAGTTCAACAGCTGTCATATACCAAACCCACTGACCTGTACCCTGTATCTGAGTAAATCACGCAGGCGGTGTGGTTGAAGAATTGCACGCCAATAGAGCTGTTAAGGCTGGGGTCCTGGCTGGTGCGGGGGTGAGGTGAGATGTGAAGATAAAGCCCAGACATGCGTCTTGCTCGGATGGAGTGGCTGACTGTGGCTCTCAAGGGCCAGAGGGGTCCGGCAGCCCCGAGCAGGTCCAGGGGCCTTGTCGCTTTATTTAAAGACAAGTTGGGGCTTGAGACTATTTAATGTGGCTCAGAGGAAGAGCTTGGGTGTGTTCCGCAGGTGGCGCTGGAGCCAGTCTCCCTCCCTAGGCCGAGGCTCCTTAGAGGAGGCAGAGAACTGTGGAACTCCCAGAACCTCCTTCCAAAGAACACGGGGGAGTGGAGAATTCACTCACCTTCATGTGCAAAGAGAAAATATCCATGTTTCTCCTTTAGGGTTCTTGTGCTGTACGCATCTTGCTCTGTGCTATGTCAAAGCTTTTAAAAATTTTTTATTATTTTATGGTGCTTAGAATTGAACCCAGAGCCATTGCAGTAAGCTATGTCCTTAGCCCTTTCTTTTAAAAACTCTGAGACAGGGCCTCTCACAAAGTTGCCCGGGTTGGGCTCTAATTTGTCATCTTTCTGCTTCAGTCTCCCATTAAGTATTTGTCATTAAGTAAAACTGATGCCTCAGGGAGCTGTGTTGCATCTTTGCATGACCCAGAGTGCTTCTGTGTGTCCACTGCTAGGTCCCCAGAGTGCTGCACCCCACACGTACCCTCTGCACCCTACCATGTGCCTGGCACGGAACGAGGCTGATGCAGGCACAGCACCTGCCCCCATGGGACTTTAGTTAGAGGACAGGCCCTACTTCGAGAAGCAGAATTAGTGCAGAGGAGAGTGTGAGATTGGGGCTGGGGCAGAGTTTGGAAGCTCAAGAACATACCCTTAAGTGAGAACCAAAAGTCATGCTCGCTGTAAATGTGCACCCCTGTGCACGTATGTGTGTGCAAGGGATGGTAGCCCTGGGCCTCACACATGCTGGGTGAGCACTCTACACTGAGCTACATCCCTAGCTGTATAGCAATATTTTTACTAGCAAAAAGTCGGAAAGTATTAAAATATCTAATATTTAACATTGGAATAAACAATATTAATAATATTCATGGGATATTATTTAGCCTTTTAAGAATAAAGGTTAAGGCAGGTAGCATATACCTATAATCCTAGCACTCAGGATGCTGAGGCAGGCGGATCGCCACAAGTTCAAGGCCCGCCTGGGCTACTCAAAAGAAAAACAAACTACTACAAAGACAACCGTATGCAGTATTGTTTTCATTATTTTAACAGTATTAATTATTGTAACTCTCCTAACCTGTTTTGAAAAACTGTTATTTTTCTCTTTCAAATAAAAAATTTAATCATAAAGGAAAAAGCTTATGATAAAAATTTGGGTTTAAAAAAGGCAGAATACCATACTACATATGGGGTGATCTTAACATGTAAACCATAGAAAAAATAACTGGCATAAAGCGTGCCAAGTGCTAACCTCAGTTCTCAGGATGATAGAATGGTGGGGCTGGAGAGCTCTTTCTTGTGTGCCCTCTGCCTTTGAATTTTCTTCCCAACTTTTCTGCAGGGACCTTGAATTACTTTTTTTTTGAGTCAGAGTCTTGCTGTGTAATTCACATTAGCCTTGAGTTCATTATGTATCCCAGGCTGGCCTTGAACTCACAGTGATCTTCCTGTCTCAGCCTCCCATGTGCTGGGATTACAGATGTGCACTACCACAGACAGTTTGAGTTACTTTTATCCTTCGTGAATACCACTTCTTTGAAGGAGGAAGGCGATCTGGCAGCAGCTGTAAAGAGGGTGTAGGGCTTACGATATGATCTGGGCACCATCTCCAGAGAGCTGAGTTCAAAACAGCCCCAGAGCCAGTGCTGGGAGGGAGCCCTAGAGAGTGGAGGTGGATTGGAGCTGAGACGCTGAGAGTGGCAGTGTCTCGAGAAACCAAGATGGTGGACAGGATGATGTCATGGAAGCCAGGGAGGACAGAGGCCAAAGTGGGAAGCATCAGAGGTAACTGGCTCCCTCCTGGGCATACTGTGAGGTTAGGTTTATGTGGATATAGAAAATCCATCAGGTCTGTAGGCTTCGGAGTCAGGTAGATTTGTTCAAATCAGTTCCCCATCTTCCAGCTGAGCCACCTTGGGAAAGCTGCCCAGCCTCTCTGAACCTCTGTTTTGCTCTATTCAGTGGGGGCATTATCATATAATACAGTATTTGGTGTTTGGATGGAATAGGCCCACACATGGGAAACACTTCTTAGGGACTTTGAGTATAAATGTACTAACACACTGATGACCTATTGCTCTCCACAGCTGCTGGTATGAAGCAAAATACATTTGAACTGTAAGGGAGTATTACTGTCTGTATCTTTGAGATCAGCTTTTCCTTGTCCTTTCGGTGGCATGTTCTGTATTTGGGCCTCCAGGATATTCATCCTGCCCTCTTCCCCACTCCCCCTCAGTTGTCCCCGCAGCCACTATGAGGAACATCTTCAAAAGGAACCAGGAGCCCATTGTGGCTCCTGCCACCACCACGGCCACCATGCCGATCGGCCCGGCGGACAGCTCCAACTCCACGGAGAGTGGGGGCGCGGGGGAGAGTCAGGAGGACATGTTCGCCAAGCTGAAGGAGAAGTTCTTCAACGAGATCAACAAGATCCCCCGTGAGTGGCCGGACAGAGGGACGGGGCCTTGGGCAGGGTGGCGAGGGGCACAGCCAAGCTGGGTTCTTTCCTAAAGCTTGGATCTCAGCTTGGATTCTTTGGGGGAACCCCCTGAGGAGTGGGGGGCCATGGGGGATGGAACCAAGGAAGGGGCTGACAGGGGTGATATGCACCAACCTCCAAAGGAGAAAAACAGAGATTGAAAAATGATGAAATAGAAATCATTATTCAGCCTTTCAGTTATATTTTGAAACGAGCATATTTTGGAATATGAAAAATAAAAGTTTCTGGGGCCAGGGATATAGCTCAGCGGCACAGTGCACAGCCTGGCAAGTGCAAGGTCCTGAATTCGATTCCTGGTACCAAAAATTAAATAAATAAAAATAAAAACAAGTTTCTGTCGCATTCTGGATTGCTGGCAAAGGCTGCTGAGTAGGAGACCACAGAGGTGCTGTTTGGGGGTGGGGAGCAGCTGCTTCAGGACCACGGAAAGCACCCAGCCCACCCCCCCACACACACACCTGAGCCACGCCCAGTCCAGTTTTCTTTATCCTGAGTAGTAAACGTCAAGACAGATCTCTGCAAGAAACCTGCCTGTCTCTGAGGCAGCCTTCTCAGAACAGAACCAGGGGTGGGCACCAAGGAGCTCCTGTGACACAGGTGTGATCAGGAATGACCAGCCCATTCTCCAATTTCAAACTAAACTGTGCTTTCTACTAAAAGCATGCCGCGCTCCCTCCTCAGTACAAGGGCGGCGGGAAAGGTAAGAGCAGGGCACTACGAAAAGGCACCTAAGGTCCAAGCAGCCAACATGCGATCGCTCACGAGTCCATGGGTAAAGCGCTGTGGAGCATGGGCACCTAGTTAGGGCAGCGCGCTGGGCTCAGGCTGCAGCATGGCGTGCTGACGTGGGGCCCTTCTTGTGGCCAGTGCCACCCTGGGCTCTAATCGCCATTGCCGTGGTCGCTGGCCTGCTGCTCCTCACCTGCTGCTTCTGCATCTGCAAGAAGTGCTGCTGCAAAAAGAAGAAGAACAAGAAGGAGAAGGGGAAGGGCATGAAGAACGCCATGAACATGAAGGATATGAAGGGCGGTCAGGTAGGAGTGTGAGGCGTTGGGGCGCAGGAAGGGGGCGCAGCCCAACTCTCCTGAGGCTGAAGGGCCGAGCAAAGGCTTCTGGGCTCCCACAGCCTAACTGGCTCCTCCTCTGAGCTCCAGGAGGCCCTGTTGGCTGCCCCTCAAGTCTAGCATCATCTGCTTGTCAGCTCGCGGGAAGGGGACTTATGCATGTGTCAGCATGACCTCATCCTTGGAAAGCAAGGGCGGGAATAATATGTTGACCCCCATGGAGGCCCTGGAACAAAGTGATGGAGAGACGGCCCACTGTCAGCACCAGGAAACCGCCGCTGGGGGACCCTGTGCTGTCCTGCCAGAACAGGCTGAGGGACAACAGGGGCCCACCTGGAGGTGTCTGGTAGGCTGGGTGAGGAGCTAGGTAAGGCAGGAGAAAGGTCCTGCACCACCAAGACAGGGCCATGTGGAATCTATCACTAACCCTAGAAAAACTCAGTTTACTCTAACCTTAAGGACAGGTGTCTTTTGGTGCTGGTCATACTAGAAAGGTCCTTTTCATCTTTCTTTTTCGGCAATGCTGGAGATTGAACCCAGGGCCTTGCTCATGTTAGGCAAGTGCTCCAGTACTGAGTCATATCCCAGGGCTCACATGGTCCCTTACTACACCAAAGTCCTCTTTTAAGTTCACAGGAGCCCTGTATGCTTCACATTCCCATGTCTGTTTTGGGAATGATTTTAAGAAATCTCAAAGACTCAGTATGCAGGCTGGAAGGGGGTGGTCTCACATTGCCCAGGGTCTTGTGGCCTTTGAGTGCTTATGTGGCATGTGCACGTGTCTGTGTGTGCATGCATGTTTGTGTACCTGGCCCCAGAAGGAGCCTACAGTGTATGTATGTGTGTGAGGCCCCAAGAGTGAGCTACGCAGGTCTGGCCCAGTCTGGTCTTCCCAAGTGGCTGTGACATCAGGGACTGGCTTGAGCTGCAGAATTTTTTATGTTACCTTTTTCCTTCTTTCTACTGCTGTGGACAAATCTTGCTCCTGTCTTCCTGGACTGCACTTCTGGTATGTCTTGCCCAGCATGGGTGGGGTCTGGGTTGGGACTGGTTTTGGGGGCATCTTATGAGGGGAGGGAGGCTTTTACCGCAAGACTCCATAGGGCGTGCGGCAGAGCGCCAGGCCTGGTAGTGTGGTGCACATGGGGAGGAGCCAGGCACAGCAGATCTGGCTTCCCTGGGGTACTGGTGGGCTGTGGGGCAGCCCACGTTCCATCCCCTGCTCCCACCTGGCTCTGAGTCAGGACGGGCGTGGAGGGGAAGGCTTCCTGCTGCCCTGGTGCTGAGCCTGGCTGCAGCTGCCCTCCCACTTAACTCTCTTCTCCCTCCTCCCCCAAGTCTTTCAGGATGATGACGATGCAGAGACAGGCCTGACTGAGGGAGAAGGTGAAGGAGAAGAGGAGAAAGAGCCAGAGAACCTGGGCAAACTGCAGTTCTCCCTGGACTATGACTTCCAGGCCAACCAGGTGTGGGGAGCTGGGCTGCGGAACCGTGGAGGCGGGGACTCGGGGATGTTCTTGGGGTAGAACAGTTACCCATGTGTGGGTATTGCTGCTTCCTGCAATGTGGGGCGTAGCTGTCTGGACACTGATGTGGTGTGGCCACCAGCCTGCACTGGGCAAGGTGTCAGGTTGGCTCTAGGTTAAGCTGCCTGCCAAACTTAGGCAAATCAGTTGTTCATTCAACTTCAGACACCCCAGTATCACTGCACCTTCCTGGGACAGCAGGCAGAAGCCAGCCTTGCCCTAGTCAGCACCTGATCCCACCCTCCAGCTATCACCTCTGGGGAGACCTTGGAGGGGGCTGGGTCCAGGGCCAGCTCTGGAGTTGGAGCAGTGTGGAGACTCAGGGCCCCATCCATCCCTCTCTCTACAGCTCACCGTGGGGGTCCTGCAGGCTGCGGAGCTACCTGCCCTGGACATGGGGGGCACCTCAGACCCTTACGTCAAAGTCTTCCTCCTTCCAGACAAGAAAAAGAAATACGAGACCAAAGTCCACAGGAAGACCCTGAACCCAGCCTTCAATGAGACCTTCACTTTCAAGGTGATGAGGCTAGAAGGTCCCTCCCGGTCTCTGAGTTCTTCAGATCTTTCCTTAGTCCTGGGCCACGGCCGGGGCCCTGGGCCCAGCTCAGCGTGGACCAGTGGCAGGCTGGATGCAGCCTCCCTGCAAGATCACTGCTGACTTCACTCTCTGCTCCCCAGGAGCCCTGCTGGGTCTTCCTTCTGCCTCTAAGGATGGAGCGGGAAGCCTGTGGGCCAGCCTAGGCCAGCAACTTGCGCACAGAATCCTTGCAGGTGCACCAGGCACTCCAGCCCCCTCTGATCTCTTTGCGCCTTGCAGGTGCCATACCAGGAGCTGGGGGGCAAGACTCTGGTGATGGCCATCTATGACTTTGACCGCTTCTCCAAACACGACATCATCGGGGAGGTAAAGGTGCCCATGAACACCGTGGACCTTGGCCAGCCCATTGAGGAGTGGAGAGACCTGCAAGGCGGGGAGAAGGAGGAGGTGAGAGCAGGGCGAGGTCTAAGCCAGAAGAAGGGGGTGCACTGCTGCTCGCCTGGACCCTCCTGTGCCTGACAGAGAGGTTGGGCTTTAGACCCAGGCCTTCCAGGCTGGGGGTGCAGCTCACGCCACTGAGCTCTTGACCCTGAGCAAGTGGCTGAACCTCCTTGGCTCTGGGCTTCCTTGTTAGACTCTTTACAGATGATGATGTGCTGTCCATGTGGAGTCTGGTCTTTGGTAAGCAGTCAACTAATTCAGGACCATTCTTGTTGTTATCCAGAAGTTTCTGTATTTTCTAGGGCCAGTGACTCCTGACTCTGTGCCACAGTTTACCCACATGGACATTCACATTTGTTCTAAAGGGTTCTCAGCAGGAGGCTTGTCCTAATGATTGCTACAGTGTGCATTCACTCATCAGATATTACTGAACACCTGCTGTGTATCCAAAACTCACTTTACCTACTCTTCCTTAAAAGTATTGGTTCTCTGTCTAGGACAAGGCCCTGGTGCTGCCTAGAGTGGCGCTAGGCAGTGGTACAGGGATAAGGAGAGAAGTACAGGACATCCTTCTGGACCTGGGGCTCACACCAAGTCTGGGAGTCAGGGTGGTGCACTGGAAGTAGGACGGTGTGATGCTCTCAGTCCCCAGGTCTGAGGCCCTGAGGTGCCAGGGGAGACCTTAGGAGTCAGGAGCACCAAATGCTCACCCTGTGTCCCTCTGGTGCCTCAGTTTCTCATTGGCAAGAACCCTGCCTTCTTTACGTGAAAGAACTGCAATAACATTAGAAAAAAAAAAAAAGAAGGCCAAGTGCTTTGAAGCTGGGAATCATTCTGCAAGTGGAGTGGGGCTGGGGAGAGACGGCGGGGCGGGATGCTCCTGACATTCTTAGTCTCCGAGTCTCCAGGTTCTTGGGGACAGACGCGCAGCTTCACCCAGCTCATGCCCTGCCCTCTTCTCCTGGGCTGGGCAGAGGCCTGACCATACCACATGTCCAGCCCTGCCCAGCTGTGGCCATGAACTGCAGCAAGAGCCCCCCGGTCAGGTGCTGAAGGGGACGGTGGCCGCAGACCAGACTGGCAAGGTGAAGCCAGTCACCCTAGATGTGTGACTGAGATGACTAGTCTCACTTCTCCCCTGACAGCCGGAGAAGCTGGGTGACATCTGTACCTCCCTGCGCTATGTGCCCACAGCCGGGAAGCTCACCGTCTGCATCCTGGAGGCCAAGAACCTCAAGAAGATGGACGTGGGTGGCCTTTCAGGTACACGCAGTGCTTTTGGCTGCCGTTGGGTGGCACCAGCGAACCAGTCATTACTCAGCACCCCGGAGCTCGCATGCCCTGTTGAGGAGGAAATCGTCCCTGCTCTGGGAACCGCAGGGCAGCTCTGGCTTCCCGCTCTGGGCCTTGACGTGTGGCCCATGAAGTAAGGGTTGGTGAAACGTCATCACCCAGATGGGCCAGTGTCTTAGGACTTTACTTCTCTCAGGCAAGGGTTGAAGTGGGCAGGGCTTAGCCCACAGTGTGCCTCTGCCAGGAAAGTTGGGGACACTTCCAGAGGGTCTGGGCTGTACTGGTGAAGCCTCTGCCCCCACGGTGCTTTCCCAGGAGCCAGCCCTGGCGTGGGTGCAGGCTCTGTCATCGAGCCAGCATGTGGCCTTGTGTAGGTCGTTTCCCTTCCTTGGCCTGTTTCTCGTCTGCAAGGAGGCTTATATCGGGCCAGGGCAAGGCCTTGGCAGAGGTGTCCCCTGCCTAGCACAGGTATCACCAGTCAGTCCCCACACTCTTTTGTAAGGCCTCACCCAGACCCAGAAACTGTTCCAGCAGGATCCTCCTGGGAGCTACAACCAGCAGGTCAGAGGTGTCCTTGGGATGAAACATTTGCTACCCTTGAGCTGGATCATTCTTCTATGCCCTTTGGACTTCCTGTCTGGTGCCTTGGGGCTTTCTGCCCACCTGCTCTCAGCAGGTGGAGAGCCTGTCCCCCGGAGGCTGGGGTAGGCCAGTCACTTGGGAGCGAGGAGACCTGAGGAGCCTCTGGTTGGGACTCTCTCTCCCTAGACCCCTATGTGAAGATCCACCTGATGCAGAACGGGAAGAGGCTCAAGAAGAAGAAGACGACAGTGAAAAAAAAGACCCTGAACCCCTACTTCAACGAGTCCTTCAGCTTCGAGATCCCCTTCGAGCAGATTCAGGTGCCCAAGCCCTCTGGGTCTGAGGCATGGATCTGGGGTAGGGACGAAGGAGGGGGGCTGGGGAGGAAACGCAGCAGGACCGCAGAACAGCTTGACATGTTGGGGAAGGCTCGGGCCTGATGATGCTCTGGGGCCTCCCTCCCTGGGGCATCTTCTGAAGGGTCCCCTTTTCTGATTAGATGACTATGAACCAATTCCAAAAATTTGTACATTAGTCTTTAAGGACTTTGAGGAACATGGTCACACATGTGAGTGTTTGTGACACCAGCCCAGGTTGGGAGTGACTGGAGAGGGAGTCTGCCGCCTTCTCCAGTCTTTCCTGGCCGCAGCCTGCTGCAGCCATCTCTGCCCTCGTTTCTGCCGCTCCCAGCCCTGCTCCCATTGATGCCTCTCCCTCTCGCTGACCCTTCCAGCCTTCTCTGCTCTTCTTCTGTCCCTCCCCCACTCCCTCACCTTCCCTCCCCCCCTCGCTCCAGCAAATTCTGTGCATGTTGGAAATGAGGTCTGTTTGGTTTTCCCCACTTTGGGTATGGCTGGGATATGGGAGCACAGGAGGCCCCACTCTTTGAGACTGCAGTGAGATGCAGCCAGGTTCTTGCAGCAGGCCGGTCCCCATGCAGTCCCAGACTCTGCTTTGTAGTGAGCTGGTCCGCCTGCTTCTGCTCCCCTCCAGAGGGCTGAGGGGCAGGAGTTCCAGGGGAGCACTCACAGTTAGTGGTGTCTGTGGGGTCATTCAAGGGGACTGTGAGCAGCGCAGTAGGAATGGGAGCCCAGGAGGAGTCTTCCCAGTGGAGAACTTGAGGCAGATAGCAAGCCCGCTGCTTGAGCATCGCAAACCCAACATGTCCAAACCCAGTGTCTAAACCTCTCTCCCTTTGCTGCCAGACCTGCTTCATCTGAGTTCTGGTTTTAGTGAATGGCTCCACCACCTAGCCAGCAGCCCCTTAGACACCTGAGCATCCTCTTAGACCCCAGTCCCTTTTCCTTTCTCATGTATCTGATGTGCTTTCCTGAGCATCTCTAAAGTGCCAGGTACTTGCCAGGAGCTGGGAACACAAGTGGGTGGAAGATGCAGTCCTGGCTCTGGAGGTTGCCACGGTGGGAGGGGACAGCAACACATGGGCACAGGGATGACAGCCTCCCTGGACACAGGGAGAGGACCGTGAACAGTGGAGGGTGGCTTCCCAGAGAAAGCCTTGTCCCAGAGGGTGAGTCCGAGTCGGCTGGGGCTGGGAGAAGGTTGTCCCCTCCACAAGTCTAACTGGTCGCTAAGCCTCAGTTCTCTCAATACCGCTCTTGACTGGCCCTGACTCCCCACACCCACCGTCTGGTTTATGTCCTCAGTGCCCATCCCTCCAGGACTCCTGGCACCTGGTCTCCCTGCTGCACTCAGGCCCAGTCCTCCAGTGAATCTTCCGCCTCAGTGCCGCTGTTTCCTTTCCAGATTATCCACGCTGTTCCTCTTAAAAGCCTTCCAACTGCTTGTCTAAAGGATACAATGCAAACTCCTTAGCTGACCCCAGCCCAGCCTGTGACCTCACTTCCTGTCCGCCCAGCCCGTGACCTCATTTCCTGTCTGTTTCTCACTCACAACTCCATGATTCTGTGCATCTATTTCTCAGTTGCCAAATGTAGTTCCATGGGTCGCTGGCCCTATCCGGGCTAATCTTCTGTCCTGGAATCTTACCCCTTTTCTTCTCTGAGAGACATCCTTACCCTTCATGTCCCATTCAGACATCACTTCCTACATGACACCTGCCCTGATGGGGCCAAGCAGGACTGTCACCTCCTACGAATTTCCGTAGGCCCTTGTGCCTGTCTCTCTAGCAGAACCTTTATCACTTTGTATTGCAAGTTTGTGATTCTGTTTGCTCATTTAATCAGAGGTAAAAAATCCATCTTTTCACTGCCCCCAACAAGTGCTTAACACAAGCGTGCTTAATGCTGCACCTGTTCCGTCAGTGCTGTTGGTGGAAGCATAGATCGTCTCCAAAAGGTGTGGCTTCCGCCTCTCTGTCCATTCAGTCTTTGTTGGAGCCAGAGGTAGAAGCAAGCGGTCCTGGGAAACCTTTCCTTCCTGAACATTTGAAGTACAGTTTGTTGGAGGGGAGAAATTTGGTGATGAAGTCCCCTGTCTTCACCTCCCAATTCCCCCCTCCTTTGTCTTCCTTATAGAAAGTCCAGGTGGTGGTCACTGTGCTGGACTATGACAAGCTGGGTAAGAATGAAGCCATCGGGAAGATCTTTGTGGGCAGCAACGCCACCGGCACAGAGCTGCGGCACTGGTCCGACATGCTGGCCAACCCCCGGAGGCCCATTGCACAGTGGCACTCGCTCAAGCCCGAGGAGGAGGTGGACGCACTTCTGGGCAAGAACAAGTAGGCCGAGGCAGCTGGGACCCGGCGCCCTTCACCGGAACTGACAAGATCCGGAGCTATCAATACCTCAGTTATGCAACCTTAGAGGGTTTGTTTTGTTTTGATTTGATTTGTGGTTGTATACTTGTTTTTCTTCCTTCTCTTTTTAAAGACCAACTTTCCCTTTGATGGCTGTATGAGGAGAGTCCCCTAAGAGGTAAAAGAGAAGCCTGGCTCTGTTCATCGTCCTAGAACTGCCCTTGCTGCATGCCCTGTCGTGGTTCTCTCTCACCCTTTCAATGCTTCACTTACGTTTCACCCCAAGTGAGGCGCTCTACTGGCAGAAAGTTGCAGCACTTGTTTTTTTGCACGTTCTGGACCAAGAAAATGGTGGCACATCCTGTTTCCTGACAGTGAAGGCAACACAGTGGCCAATGGGGGTGTGTGTGTGTGCGTGTGCATCTGTGAGTCTGTGTGTCTGTGTGTCTGTCTTTGAGTATCTCTCTTCAAGCCTGGGATGAGCCTCAGACAGTGACGCTATATGGGAAGAAAAAGTTCTTCAGGGACCTTGAGATGAAGGAAGTCCACTGACTGTGGGCAGTCTGTCAGCTTGTGGAAAAGGCTCAGAATTGTGCTCAGATGCCAGAAGCTCCTGTATTCTTTGTAGATGGCTCTTGGGGAGGCAGTGAGATGTGGGGACTGGATGTGTCCCGAACTGGGACCAAAGCCCTGATGCCATCACAGACTTCCTCCTGTTGATCACAGCTTCTCCAGAAATGGGCTTTCTGGAACATTCATGGAAATGAGCTATTCGCTGGATTGGTCAGACTCTTAAGAGGGACTGTCAGTCAGTCCCGGGGTCTCTCTTTTATTGACAATGAATATCAAACTATGAAGAAACAGAGATCCCTTTATCCAGAAAGAACAAATTAAAACTCCTGCATTGTTGCCTCATCCACTGGGAAATGCAGACACTTTCTCCTTCTCCAGAATCTAAGCAGTGTAATTCCTTTGCATTATTTTTCCACTCTGCTTTTGCTTCAATTTTTCTTTCAAGTACAGCAACTTGTCTGAGGACATGTTTTCTGGACAGAGCCAGAGAGCTTCAAGAGGAAGGTGTAAATGTCCTGGTTTGCTTGGGTCCAGGCAAGACGCGGCTGGCAGAACGATGAACAGATGATGGAGTTCCTGGGACAGGAGCATTTGGATTCCTCCTCCTCCCATTCCTTGCTCTCTGAACCCTCTGCCCTCCATGCCAGAGGGCTTATAAGTAGCTGGAGTGGCTCAGGGAGGCCTGAGGAGGCCCCAGCCTAACATTCATTAGAGTCTTTTCTCTATGAATGCCAGGATGGGTGGTGGAGGAAACCTGCCAGGGTTTCTACCCCATCCTCCATTCACCTCTTGTCCCCAGCATTGATTTTAAAGAAGCCATATATATGTTAGTCAAGTTTGCACTGAGTCTCCTTTCAAACCCTTAGAGAGTCAGGTCCCCACATGGCCAGAGGTCAACGCTCTTTGCCTCGCTTCCCATAGCCTCTCCCTTCTGTCTCTTAAACCCTTAGACCCTTGCCATTTTCTTACCACAAAAGATTGGAAGCCTGGGAATCACATTCCCAGCAAAGATGGCAGCACTTCCTGTCCTGCCCCATCTGGACCACTCTGCCTTCCCGTAGGCACCTGAGATGGAATGATAGTGTTGGAGAAAATCAGGCTTTGAGACCCCACAGTGTGTCTTTTAATTTTATTAAAGAAGTGAGGAGGGTATTAGATTTTGCTTTGCTTTTTGGTTATTCAAGTAGGAAGTGAGGGAACACCTCCACCAGAAAGATTTGGAAAGCAAGTCTTGGCTGGGCTTTCTCTTTCTGGAAGGAGACTGACCCTTCTCCTTCCTGCCGTGGTGCATGGGAAGTCATGTATTTTATACACCGTATGTGTACATACCTACTAGGAAGGCAGAACTGTAATGTAAATATGAGCTCGGGTCCTTGGGACCAGAGTTGTGGTCAGGTTAGAGAATGGTAGGATGATAGAGTGCCTTCAGAATCTGGTGGCAGCAGAGTACTGGAGTCCAGGTATGGACATCAGAGATCACTGGACTCCTCTCCCACCTCCCGGCTGTGTGATTTTCATGCTCTCTCAGGGTTCTCTCTCACCCACATTCCACAAACCTCATTCATGGAAACTTCCTGTCAATCTCTACCTTTATTTTACCCTTTTCCAGTTCACTTTCTACCACCAGAGATTCTTCTCTGTCCACAAATCTCATTTACTCTGTCTAAAGCCCAAGACTTGCCACTGCCTTGCTAGAGAAGGGAGGGAAATGGTAAGCCCCCCTAGTGGTTTGTGTGTCTCTGGCTAGGAGACAGAAGCTGGGTTTTATTACCCTTAGCCCACCTCTGGTGGGCAGCCTGAAGGGATAGGGCAGGTTACTGAGACTTTGAGTCTTTGTATCAGTGTGGAGCTAGTGTGGTGCCAGGAGCAGCTCCTTCCCAAAGTCCTGGGTGGTTCTGATGAGCTACCTGAGCAGATGGCACCTGTCTGGGTCCACAGGTTGCTGGGAACATAGTGCTGCTTGTAAGTTTCCTACACCCGAGGGCTGAGGTAACACAAACCACAGAGCATCATTCCAAACCCTCGCTGCCATGCAGGTTTACTTCCGTGATGTTAGGGCCCTGGGGTGTCAGCACCAAGTAGGAAAGAGTTAGGGTGTCTGGATGCCTCTGCAGCTGTGAGGTTTCATCCCGAAGTCTGATCCAGAGAGAGGAGAGTACTTGGTAGAGAGATGATATTTTAGAGAGGGGCTAAGATTGTGATAACCCAAACCTAATCCCACCAGAAACTAGGGGTGAAGCCTAAAACTTTGTTTTCTCCCTGGGTAATCATTTCAGAAAGGACATTAACTCTCCCAGACCTATGGACAGCTATTTAGACTTTGGAAGCAGAAGCTGAGGCCCAGGGGAGGCTGGGTAGTCGCAGACAGTGAGTAGGAATTCGGTGTGATGAGAAACATCTTCCCTGGAGCCTCCTGGCTGGAAAATGGGACAGCAGAGACTAGGCCACAGTCTCAGATCCTGGTTTTTTCTCCTCCCATTTGTAGCTTGAGTCTCTGCAGAATCAGTTTCAGGTTTTGCTGGCCTGAGGCTCCAGTGAGAGAGAAGGGTCAGTGCAGGGAAAACTAGCTCTTGTCAACCTGTCCCCATGCAAGAGCTGGGTGACAGCAGTGGGAGCACCCTCCTCTGGGCTGGGGAGGGAGAGATTCCTTGTTTCCTTAATGTCCTATGCTAATTCTTGAGGCTTCCACGGCCTAGGTCTTACCTGATCTTTATACAGCCTGTCCCTGAGGGTGTCTCTCCCCTCAAAGACAGAAGATTGAGCCAGGAGATGCCCTCCTATCCTCTGCTCTGCCCCTTGCCTGTTCTGTCTTACTCCCCTCCCACCCTGGGATGACTGGGGGCTTCGGAGCCACAGGTGGTAGAAGGTGGGGAAGAGCCTCAAGTCCCAGTCCTGGTGGTCCACAGTCCCATGATGTGTTGCCAGATTTGACAGAAGTACAAGATGCTCAGTTAAATTTGAATTTCAGATAAACAGCAACTTATAAGTATGTCCTAGGCAGTATTTGGGACACAGTATACTAAAAAGTGATTCACTGTTAATCTGAGATTTAAATTTAACTGGTCATTCTGTATTGTGTCTGGCAACCCTACCCTAGGACCACATCTCCCCTCTCCCTCTTGGACCCGGGGGGGCCAGAGATTGGTCACCATAGATTTAACTTGTTCTTCAAACTGCAATACTGAGGGGACACTGTGACTTGAAGATACATGAATATATTTTATTTTTCAAGGGACAACAAGAACCTTCTGAAGCCATTTGAGCCTCATCTGACCCCTTCCATGTGCGTTTAGTTATATATAAAAGATAGTTATCTATAAACCTATGAACAGAAATCTTGTTTAATCAAGATGCATGTCTACAACTTTCTGTAAATAGCCGCATGGCAATGCTGGGAGGCCTCTTGATTTCCCAACCCCAGGCCCATTTTACAGAACTGGCTGAGCCCGTCCCTTCCATGTCTGTCATGTGGCGTCTGTCCCCAGTCTGACCCTGCTGCCTCTGCTGGGAACCCCGCAATGGGAGCCATCAGGATGGAAGTTTCTGGTCCAGAGGCTGGCTCTGTTGGGAGATATTGGGAGACAGTGTCCCTGAAGGCCCGTCTGCTGCACCTTGGTCAGCAGGGCCGCCCCTCGGGATACTGCGCACTGTGTTGTCTGGTGTGTCCCATTGCTTCTGTGTCCTGTGTATGTGTGGTGTGGCTCCCTTTCTTCCCACTGTCTGAACTAACTGAAAAGCCATAAAGGGGGCCTCCTGCTGGAGACTGCCCTCGGCTCCTCCCAGGAGCACCTGTGTCCCTCTGACTGGCTCCCCACAAAACACCTGTGATGGGCCCCAGTGTCACCCTCTTTTGCTCCCTTAGCCTGGTGCTATGAGGACAGATGGTGTCCAGGGCTTCTGGTGGGGCCTTAGGAGATGACCCTGGCTGACTTTCTTGGTCCAAGTCTGATGATTCAACTCCATCGCAGTCCTGGGTGTGGACAGGGCAGTGGTAGGGACCCCATGGTTTTGGATACAGACTTGGGGGCTCTGTAGAGGAGACCAGGGTTTTCATGAGCAGCCAGCCAGCGGCTTGCTCTGTGGTCGAGTTCCTATTTACTCCTGGGGGCCCGCAGTGGTAATGGAAGAAGGACTCGAGGGAAAACCCTGGGCAACTCTTCCCCACACTCCATCCTGCAGTCTATGGGGCACACCCCAGAGTAGTGTGGGGCGTCTGTGTGGGGCAGTGTGTGCCAGGCTCTGACTCACATCTGCTCCCAGGGCAGCCCCAGCCCGATGTGCCAAGCAGTGGAGAGGTGGGCAGCGGGACTAGGTTGAGGTCTGGCCAGCATGGTGAACTGCTGTACCTAGCCCACAGCCCAGGCTCCTCATGGCCCCCAGGAGGCCTCAGGCAAGAGAGAGAAGCTGAGAACCAGGGTGGGTGCACTAGACAAGCCAGAGCCAGCAAGGTGGGCTCTGCCATTTACAAGTCACCATGCTTGGGTGCAGAGCCTGATAGACTTTATGTCCCCCTTGTGCTGGGGTCATAGAGTGGGGACAGTGGAGGGGACCATTTCAGAGCGGGCTGGGATCAGCCCCCACTGCAGGGCCACCCCACCTCCAGGCAGAATCGAGCGGAGAGCGGAGGGATTCTGTCTGGCCAGTGGTGGGGCAGAATGTGGGGTGCTGAAGTTTCTCCACCCTCCTTAGCAATCAGTCAGGGCTTTAAGGGCTCCCCCTCAGAGAAGCCTGACTGTTCTGCCCTGACTCCTGCTCACCTAAGGACTTGACTTGTGGCTTTCTGAAAACCTTGGGTCCAGAAAACATCAAAACTAGGGGCAAAGCCTAGCCTAGTCTGATCTGGCTCACCCAGAGAATGTGGGCCCCCACCAGGAGCTCCCTGTCCCCATGAGGACGGCACTTGTTGAGCCCTGGCCGCCCCTTCCTCCTGCTTGGCAATGCTCTCCACCCCTTATGTGGGCTCTGTTGTTCTTGTCTGATCTCTTGTCGAATTGTTATTTTGTAACGAGCTGCGTCTCCTTATTAAAGAAATGAGCTGAAAGAAACTTGGGGGTGGGGGGGTGTCTCCAGTCGTTTTTCCTGGGCTACAATGTGGGCGGGAGTTGCGAAGGCTGTCTGGAGTCAGCAGGGTACACGAGGGTGGCGAGCCGTTCCCAAGGCCCTGGCCTATAGCCCAGCACCCCCTCATGCAGGCGGCAGAGGGGGCTGAGGCCTGTGTGGTGCTTGGGAGGGAAGAGGCGATGGAAGCTCGGGTCGCGGGTGGGGCACACAGCATCCCACAGGAGGTCACAGGCCAGTGCCTGCCGCTGCCCTAGGGAAACAGGCTGGTGCTGAGGGTCAGCCCAGCGAGGCTGGGTGCTCCATGTCCCTGCCTTCCCTCCAGTAGAGCTGGGCTTAGGGATGACCACAGCGTGGGAGTTTGAAAATTGAGAATTTCCATAAAGCCTTCTATTATGCCATTGCAAAGAACTCCAAATGTTCTGCACTCACACAGCAAGGGTGTCAGAGAGGAAGGGTAGGGTCTGCAATGTTTAGGAAGTGTGTGCGGCAGTACTGCCCAAGACTAGTAAAGGATTGGAGCCCTTTCCCACACCCTACCCCTACCTGTCCCTGCACTTGGGAGACAGGCCACCTGCCATCTTGTCAGCTCCCGCTTGGGCAGCTGTCCTTCGGGACCACACAGCTAGAGTCGGGCTTGCCTCCAGACCGCACGCATGAGGGCAGCAGAGCAGTGGGGCCAGGCCCTGAGCAAGCACTCAAGAGCCCAGGCCCTGAGCTTCGGTCTCGTCCCACTGCTTCCATCCCTGAGGCAGTGCAGGCCAATGGCCTGGGCATGCGAGCAGACCGCTGGGACGGGACTGGGAGGGTCCCTGGGTGAAACATGGGCTCCCCACTCTGCTGCAGGAAGGAACACGCCATCCCCTCCCCCACAGAATGTCACTACTGGTGACACTGTGTGTAGACCTCACCATATCTAGTGGAGGACACAGCACATTCAAGTCAAGGAGCCCCCTGTTACTGGACATGCTGCTTGGCCTATAGCACCTCCACTCAGGCCCCAGGTCAGTTCTGAACTCTTCAACCATGACATCATGTGTGTGTGTTCTGCTGCTAGGGCTACAAAGAGCTGGGTGACAGCAAGGGAAAAGAATCTTTCCTCCCTGACTGCCTCCAAGTCAGTGATCAGGGATTTCCGCTTGGCAGCAAACAGGGCTGAGCGGAGCCAAAGCAGAGCTTGCAGCACGGAAAAACCAGATTGGAACCTTGGCTGCCCGAGATCAGGTCTGGCCGCCCACCCACCCACCCTGCCAGGCAGCCATCCCTGCGGCTCCTCCCTGGGCTGGGCTTCTTCATTTGGAGTTCGGATGTAACCTCCAGGGCCCTGCAAGTTAGCTGCATTTGGAGTCTGCACCCAGGGAGTGGTTCTAAAGAAGCACCTCGAAGGCCCTCCCCTTCCCACGAGACGGCATGCCAGTGAGCAAGGAGAAGCCCCAGCACTCTTGTACAGAGTTCTGCTCTGTGCAGCCAGCCTTACTCTTAGTCACTGCAAACCCTGCTCTCTTACTGGTTCCTTTGAACCTTCTTTGCAGGCTGTGGCTTGGCCGGATCCACCTAAGGATACACATCAGTGCTCCTAGTGACCTGCCCTTAGGGACTGCAAGTTACCAGTGGCAAAAAGACCCTTATGTGGATGGCAGATGTAGGAGGCTGCCAGGGGAGGGCCCCACACTTTGAGAGAGCTCACTGCACAAAGTTTAAAACAGTTTTACTGATTTATAAATACTGTTGTGTTACAGGCATCATATAGATGTGAATATTATTTTTCCCAAACTGTCAAACACAGAATACTTAGTAACTATAGAATAACCACTAGTAAAACAAAATCATCCATCTCAGGGTTGAAAGGCCACTCAAAATTGCATAAAAATACATTCAGTTCACAAAGCGAGCGGGCTTGCCCTCCCTCAATACTCCAGGTGTATTTACAATGGACTGGTTAAACCCTTACAACGCAGCTGAAAAGTTACGTCTGGTGCTTTACTGCAGTGGAAGTCAGGTGAGAAGGTGGGTAAGGACAAACGCTAAAACAGGAGGTGTGGAGCCCCCAGGGTGGTTCTTTTCTGCTCTTCTACCTCTGTTTGATCAAGTTCAGGGCAGAGGCACGAATGAAGGGGGAAACCATAAGGCCAAAAGCCCGAGTCTGAACCATTGCCTTGAGAAGAGGCTGTATCTTCTTCCAGGAGAGGGGTGCAAGGGCAAAAACCTACTCCTCCTCCCTTCTTGGAGGTCCTGACCCTCCTCGAGGTGCCAGCCAGGTGGCAACCGAACCTTCCAAGGGCTCGCTGACGTTAGCTAGATGGCTGCATCCTCCCAGAAGCCTCTTCCGTCCTGCAGCCTGCTTCCCGGCATCCTCTTCCCTCCACATTCTCTTACATGGCCTCTCTGTACTTGAGGACCATTTGAAAGCTGTTCAAGGTCTCAGGCGAGTGGGAGGATAGCAAGGGCAGAGATTTCAGTTAGGGTCAAGCTCGAGCTGGCACTCATGTGGCCTTGTTCGGGATCTGTACGCTGATGTACAGCTCTGGTCTTGGGAGCACACTGGAGCGTCTCTGGAGGCTCCCCGCAGGTGGGGCACCTCTTCCGACTCCTCTGCCTGCCAGGGAGGAATGGACTGGGCTGCCGTCACAGATGCACTGACACACAGATCCAGCTTGTGCCAAGACACACTGCTGCCTTAAGTGGGGATCAGTTACACCTCTCAGGACAAAGATGGTGTAAAGCAGACAAAGCTGCGCATGGTCTCAGCAGCCTCAGGCCTGCAAAGCCTACAAGTTGCCCCTCATCTCTGAGAGGCATGAGCACAGCAGGGAGCTTCACATTGGAAGGGGTGGGACGGGGTGGCTGCTGATGTCTAAACTCCTCCTGGGTTCTTGGCTGATTCATGGAAAACTCTGTGAAGCACCACAGGGTCCAAGTGAGGAAAGCAAGGAGCGAAGAATGTGGAGGAAGATGAGAGGGAAAGAGCACAGTGTGCTTGTTTTGGAAGGATGTGACAGCGTCCTGATGTCACCTTAAGGGGTCACCCAAGTAAAGTTTTACTGGAAGCATAAGGGGAAAATTGGGAGGAGAAATAACTATCACTCTGACAGTTTCACAGTCTGAAATGATACGCAGCTAAGCAGAGTAACACAGGAGTCTTGGAAGGGGGGGTGAGCAAAAGATAGGAACCGATAGAACAGACTCAGGTAAAATTAGTTTCTGAGTTCTCCTTTCTGATCAAGAATATACCAGACCACACTCTGAAAGCTCCCAGGCCTGCACGAGTGCACATGGATGTGCACAGACCAAAAGGGGAAGCCTCCCTGCCTCTGTCAGTGCTGCGGTCTTCAGACAGTCCCACCTCTTCCTGACAGCTCTTCCCCAGAAGGGCCTCCAGACTCCAGTTGCAGGCCATGCCCTCGTTCAACTCTGATCCTCAGCCACAGGGCCCAAGGACAGGCAAATGCATCTTCTCTCACCATTTGGTTGCTGGCTGGCCGGCCAATTCTCCGCTTGTTTTCCTCAGCTCAGAGACCACCTCATCCCTTAGTGGCTGTGACAATGACAGTTCCTGGGCTGTAATGAACTTGATCTATCTTCCCCAATCTAATCAGAACACAAGAGATCAATAGCTGTCCCTGATAGGGTCTACGGCTCCTGCGAAGCGTCAATACCTATTAGGAAGTTGATTAAAATCTTCGCTTGGCTGGAGGCTGAGGGATGAAGTCAGTAGCGAGACAGTCTCACTTCCATGTGCTCTGCCTCCTCCTGCCTGGGCTGCCGTCCTGCTCCATGTTCGAAGCCCGGGACTGGCTGCCTTTTTACGCACCGCAGCACACAGCTGCCTGCAGGTCCCAGGGCCCCGCCCCTCTGCTGTGCTCACACGCAGACCTGTACGCTTGAGAGAGCTGGGGGCTGCCCTGTGCAGGGTGGCTGGGCGGCTTGTACATGCTTACTGCTTTGGCAGTCTCCTCCGAAAACGTGCTTTAAAGACTGTCTTGAACAGCACCAGAGCCTCCTACTTCTGATAGCTCAGAATCCAGAGGAGGAGTTCCATGGAACTAGACGCCAAAGCTTTCATACAGGAAAGTTCTCTTGCTGTTGCAAGGCTGAGTTCAAGGCTAGGGACCAGCTGGTGGCAAGCAGAAGTACACTGCAGTCTGCTGTCCGGGTGTCAACAGCCACAGTAGCTTACATCTGAGCAGGCTGAGGCAAAGTGGCTGAGGAAACCTATGAAACAGCAGCTCTATTTCCTATTAAAACAATTTGTCCAAAGGCTGCTGGCAACAAATTACTTTCTATCCATTTCCCTCCATGCTCCAATCTCCACCTCTGCAGGTTTTAATATTCTTACCACACCATTACGAGGGAAAGCGATTGCGAGACCATTCAATTACCCTCAATATCGACTCACTTTCCAAGAATAATGAGAAGTCAACCTTGACATGCTGATGTTACACAGTTTGAATCCAGAAGAAAACAAGAATTTCTGGTCTTGAATTTTTGAAGTTAAAAGAAATTTATGCTTCAATGATTTCAAGTTTAAGAAATGTTCTGCTCTTCCTAAGAATGAATAAATCACAGACTTTTAAGCCAGAAGGGATTTTAAAGATTACCTTGCCCAAGGTCACATGGCTGGGTAGTATGGAAGAGCTGGCCCTGGGACACAGGCGGTCACTCCCTAGGGCTTATCCTCTCACAATGCCTTACTTTGTGCCCAGAGCTGCTGGGCTTGGTGGGCCCAGAGGAACTCATACTTTGAGGGCACAAGCCTGCCTTAAAACTCAGAATGGTGCCTGAGATCTACAGGTACAACTGGCTCTGCACTTGGGCAGGGGCTGCCTCTGACTGATAAACGTGCTGAGGTAAGTGTAGTATGGGCACAAACGATGGGGTGCGATGACCCCTGCGACACTCAGGAGGGAAGGCTCCCATGGCTCCTGTGCACATAGTGGCTCACACGGTGGGCAGACCAAGGACTTCCTTCTTCCCTAGCAGATGGACCCTTTCGTTCTCCTGCCGACGGTGCAAAGCAGGCTGTAAGCAGAACAGCTCGGTGACACTTCGCACAGTCCTTTATCAGGCCGCATGCTAATGAGTGTCCGCACTGTCAGGAAGGTTCTGCCAGCTGACATGGTTCTGCCAGCAAGACAGTGTCTGTGGCTTGAGCCAGCCGCGAGAGGCCAGAAATTAAGAGAGCTAGCGAAGTGTATGGCTGTGGCAGTTCCTCTTCCCTCATCTATGGCTCGATTAAACATTCCTGGTGGGGAAATGGTCAGCAGTGCCCATGCTTCTGTGAGACGCACAGGCTGTGCAGTGGCATTTCAGTCTCCCTGCTTGCTGAGTGAACTGTTCAATAGGTACATGCTTTGTTTGGGACAGGGAGAGTGGCATCAGCCAAACAGATACGAAACCCACCTGTGGCCTTGCAGAGCAACAGATCTATCTAGGTCTCTGTGGGTGGGGGTGGGGGAGAAACCAGGGCAAATTCCGCAGCTGGGTGGAGAGGGTGGGTCTAGGAAACTCACTGGTAACCAGCCCAGGGACCTGCGCGCACCAAGAGACTCACAGGATCCCAGCGCTTCGGGTTCTCTGGCGGTGGCCCCTACGATGTGCCTAACCTCCACGCCAGAGTCAGGGATGAGGCCGGGTCATCATACTCTGGAGCTATCTGGAAGGACTGGCAATCCCTGGAAGGCAAACCCCAGCCAGAGAATCTCAGGAATGGCCCAATCACTGCTCCCAGAGGCGTGGCAATGGGAACAGGGTGTGAAGCTGTAGAACACTGTCTTCTCTATTTTGATATTTCCTATGAAGACTCTGAAGTGACAGAGCCACTCCCAGCTGCTGGCCAGCCTGCAGCTCTCCCTGGGTTTGAGCTGCAGGTGCTCGAGAGCACCTGAACAAGACAGGAGGTCGGTGGCCACTGAGGAGACCGAGCAGGTTACTGGCCAAGCAGCAGAAGAACAGGAGACTGGGGATGCAGGCAGTAGAGAAACAGCTGGCTGGTGGAGGCCTCTAACCATTATCTTGAGAAGCTTCCAGGCAACAGAGTTGTAAAGAAATAGTGTTTAGTCTGAAGAGACCAGAATTCAGAATGTTAGCTAATAAAATTAATGGCATAAGAGAAAGTGACTGAAATTATGTAGGATGGTTAACACTTTGATTTCTTGGCCACAGAATCTAGTATTCCTGAGATTGAAAAGCTTGAAAATCTTTTTTTTTTTGGTACCGGGAATCAAACTCAGGACCTTCTGTATGTCAGGCAGGCACTTGCACCACTGAGCTATATCCCTAGCCAAAAAATCTCTTGTCACAAGGAAAATTTTCTGGCAGGAATCATCTTTATCATGAAAGGGCTATGTAGGCCAGCAGGGGTGTCCTGCCAATCTGAGAGTTTTGGAAACCTGCCTCTCGCACTTTGAAAGGCACAAAGGGATCTGAAGGACTCTTTGTAACTCCTTTACCTGGTCTACCTGGAAGAGGCTCAAAATGTTTTCCTCCTAATCCAATTATCTTTTCCTGTGAAAGAGACAGTAATCTTCTCTTTACCAGCATCTAAGATATGCCAAAAGAATCACTTAGCCAATGCCCTTTTGACTTCCTTTACACAGAGTAAAAAGAATGCTTATAGTGGAAGATACAGAACTTCTTGCTCTAATTCTGCATGCACTGAGAACTGAGATAATACAAGGTTCCAAGGTAGGAGCAGCTTCTCCTGAAAAATGGGTGGCAATGGAAGAGAGAATCTGGATACCCTAAGCCGGGTTTCTGTCAGATGAGACGTGCTTCCTATTCTGGAAGTGGGACCCCCAATGAGACCTTCTCTGTAAAGGGCACTGGATGTTTCTAAGAGTTATGGAGAACAACACTGCTGTTTTCAGGAAAGAAACTACAAGGTAGGGTATGTTAAGGGAATACACTACTCTCTCTGTCACTTTTGCTAAAATGACAGGGCCTTAAATGACCTGCACCCTCAAAATGAACCACGGGATACAATTCCTACAAAAGAAATACTTTACATTAATGTAGGGTCATCATTGGAAACTAATGGTTTAGCTGTGTGCTGGAGTTATGATGACCTCTGTTATGCTCCAGGCATGGGAAGCACGCCACATGAGCAGTAACAGTGAGAACTGTGGAGAACAGCTTCAAGATGAAGGGGAGAGCACCAACCACATGTATTGGAAGGGATGTCACGTTAAGAGCTACAAAGGGTAGATGCAGCCTATGTGGAGAATTCACAGGCCAAATTTGGCTCCTATTAGCAAAAACTCTCAGGTTATTAGAGTTGCCTAAGCTCTGAGTAATAAATGCATAGCCACCAGAGGCTACCTGACAATGGTTAAAGCTGTGATTGGAACACTGGATCAAGTAACTGCTGAGCCTTGCCACCCTAAGTAAAATTCCATGATTCTCTTGGGTTGGAAGTACCTTATCCCTTTAAACCTCTTTAAAGCTATCATTTCTTCCTGTTAGTTTCAAGAAAGCAAATGTCTCTCCCCTAAATCTAACCACCAAATTCACCACCATTCTCAGGAGCACCACTGGGCTAACAGTCTTCTCTGTCATAACACTGTGAGTGTCCTTAGACCCCCTACTTTCACCATCTGTGTTTTCCTCCCTGCTGCCACTCTCTAGCCCGGCTCCCAACAAGCCACCCTCCACACCTCTCCAATCTCCTTGCAGAGACTTCATTTCTCAGGGGGAGCAGGAGTCAGGGCAAAGAGAGGAAACAAGGTCAAAGGGAGCACGGCAGAAGGGGGCATCCACAGGCCAGATTTTCTAGTACAAAGATCATCTTGCAGGGAGAAGACAAGTGGAAGATGGAAATAGTAGGCTGACACTCATGCTGTGGCCTCTCTTTGCATGGACAGGGTTCACAGTGCTGCCACCAAGACACCAGCATGATGATTTTCTAGTCCCCAGATTTTCTATAATGGCCAAGGACAACTGAGGTCAGGTGCTCTGTGCCAGCTTTTATACAATCAGGTGAGGAGGCAGTGTGGGGGAGAAGAGCGAGGCCAGGGTCACGTGAGCCCTGGAGAAAGGCATGAAGGAAGAAAAGAGTTCGGCCTAGTCAGAGATGGTACTAGGTTACTGTTAGAAGACATACAAAACAAGCCAGTTCCTGAGGTGAAAGACAGAGAGCCTTGATGCACAGTCATGGTCACCGTGGACTGTAAAGAAACGGTGCTCCAGAGTGTCTGGCGATTCATTCCCTATCCTGCCATTTCTCTTCACATCCCAGACAGGATCCTGGAGTTGCCAGCTCAAGACTCACCTATGTCAGAGGACGCCGGGGCAGCGTGAAGGCTGTGGGCAGAAGCCTTATGGCTTGAACCAAATCCAATACAGACAAAGCAGCAGAGCAGCAGAAGTTGGGGCCCATGGCTGAGTCTGGTGTGCTCACAAGGCCTTCTCCAGATGGCTTGGATGATCACAATCATGCTTCAATTAAAACTGTCATAAAACTCAGGATGGGGGTGTGGGAGGAATTGGGCATTCCAGGTATACAGAAAATGTGCAGAGGTGACTGAAGAGGATCAGGAGGAAGTGTCCTTCCACCAAACATTCATCTCCTTTGGCTGGAAGGCAATGGCTAGATAAAAAGGGCAGGGCAGCAAATGCTTCCCCACTCCCACACGTGGAACCTGGGCTATTTGGACAGTTTGCTGATGACTCTGATGAGGGCACCATTTTCATCTTTCAGCCTCTGATTGTCAGACTTCAGTTCTGTTAACACCTATAGGGACAAAGGAAAGAGCTCATTAGAGCCTCAAGCGGCTGCCCTGTCCACGCTCCCTGACCAGGCCGGGCTGGCAGGTGAGTAGGAACTTCTGACAGTGTGTGTAATGAGTAGTTAACACCCTTTCTCGCAAGGATAAAATTCCCTTAAATTTTTCTATTTATTGAGTTGGTAATGTTAATGTTTAGGAAGTCCACATCCTTTCATCTTCTGAGTAGCATAGTTAGCAGTAATACTTCTTTGTATGTAGGTTTTATGTTCTAGTACTATATAGATTCTTTTATTTTATTGAGTCAGTAGCTATTTTTAATTGTTCCTGCCCTAAACTTACCTCTAGTCTACAGAAACTGAGGAGACTGCCAAAGTAGGTTGGTTAGGACATAGGGAAGGAATTCATAAAGGAACCAGGGGAAGGTGGTGACCTAAAAGAGTTAAAGGAGGACACTGCTTCACACTCTGTGAAAACAAGAAAGTAGGCTGAGGGGTAGCGCTGGCTTTTCTTCCATGAGCACAGTATGATTTAAGGACCTTCCTCCTGGTGCCGTCAGTAAATAGAATCTACCTAGCCTCCTGCTGATCATGCTACATATACCCACTTTCAACTATTACATCCCATGGAAATTACAGGTATGGCCACAGAGCTATAAGACACAGTGAACAATACATATATATGTAATTTTCCTTTAATTCTCCGTTGATAATTACCAAGAGACACCAAAAGGCCTTATCAGTAGGGGTGGTGTTACAATTCCAGGAAACAGATGCTTATAAAGAGGGAGAGAAGAAGTGAAGATTCAATTCTGTCAGTTCAGCCATCTTGGAATATTATACATAATGTTGTTCAACTTGTGGTACAAAGGAAAAAGCAAGCTTCAGCTTGGACATCCAACTCTTTGTTATGTGATCAGGTACTCTGAGCCAGTACTGTTAAGCACTTGAAAAATTCTAATAGGCTTTTGATAAGGGTACTTTTATGTGTGGGCCTCACTGGCAGCCAGATTTACACTACACGGTAAATAAATAAATACCACGAAGGCAATAGAAACCTACGCTCTCATTTGCTCAGTGCAGATGTCCTCTGATTGATCAATCATTTAAACCTACAGGACTACCATGGTAGGTAATGCCCCTAGGAAAGGGTGGCCTGGGCTTAGGCCTTGGGGGCCGCCTGTTTAGCTCTAGCTCTTGACTCTGCTATTACCCACTTGGGGATCTAACTGCACCTTAAGGACTAACAGTACTTTTTTCTTCAGTCTTGCAGCGAAGATACAGGTTATACTGTACAAGTGCAGTATATATGAGTATGCACACGAATTCATCCGAATATAAAAAGTCCGTGTCAAGGGAGCGAAAGGAAAATGTTATTACTGTAACATGGGAGGCCCTGCGCTACAGGCTTCCCCAGCACTCCACGGCCCTGTTACCAGCTGCTGTCCTTTTCTCTGCATGTGAAGGAGTTAGGGCCTCTGAAACCGGTCCAAGCCAGCTGGCTATTAAGTGGTACAGCTGATACTGAACCAGGTTTGCCCAACTCCGAAGATCATTCTTTCATTACAGATGGGAGTGGGAGTTGGAACTCACGGCCCAGAAACTGAAACTCCAGTGTCATGTCATTAGTAATTTGTTTTACGTTAGGCAAACCTCTCAACATCTGCCATTTCCAATTCTGTTATCTATAGAGTAATAATAACACTCTTCCTACTCCCTCATAAAGTAGGAACTCTGTGGGGCCCACAGGAGAAAACAGTGGAAGTGTGCTGACGTCTGCTGAAGTGTTTGGCCACACTGAGTTTTCTACCGCCACTGTGAGTTTTCCCATTAATACAGGGGGATAGGAAAGTAACATGCAAATTTTACCAAGAAGACTTTAATCCAGAAAATATCAAAGTAAAGTTTTAATTCTTTGACCTTGTCTCACTCCCAAATCAATCAGGGCAGCTCTGCTTGCCCTCTCTTTCATGTATGCCTCCTACCCCTGCAACCCACTGGAACTGAGCACTCAAAAACTTGTGTCAGTGACTTTGGAAAACATCAGTGCAGGGCAGCCTCATGATAGTTCGTCTTCTCATCTCTCTTCTAATACCCAATACTGGGCCCAAGCCTGGATGAGACTCTGAAAGCCCTTTGACATAATAAGACTCCATAGGTGGGAAGAAGCTGTATATATGGTAGTGGATTCCATTGCAGTGCTTAGCAGTTCATCAAATCAAAACTGTGTTGCGTTTGTTTTTTAAATTGCACAAATGACTGGTTGAACTTTAGTGATTTATTTCCACATTAAGAACTCTACTCCTTGTGGAAAAAAATAGGACAAAGCAGTTTCACAGCTGCAACATGTTACAACTTACATCTTATGGGAATGTCAGAAAGTAAAAGAAGTGGAATTGTAGAAATCAAGGGGGAAAAAGCCTCATAAACTTCATTCTCAAAGGGAGAAATGAACTGTGTTATCTGATACTCATATGAAGTTAAGGAATGATTAGGTGGAAAATATATGAAAGTACTTCTACAAATATGAGGCTTGACAAAGCTTTATCATTTTAACTCTTTGAACATCAGCTTAATTGCTAAATTTCTAGCTTACCATAGTTTGATGTTAAGACATCGTGGACAAGTACAATTAAGCACACATTTTCTCAAATATTACTTCTTGTAGTGTATGACAGGAATGTGTTAAAGGGGAAGGAAGCATCAGAGGGCACTAGAGCAAGGCTGGTCATCAGAGAAGGGTCTCAGAAAGAGACCTGTCTGACTGCCTTGCTTCCAACTCCATGAAGAGGGAGCCCCTCCTTCTACTTTGTTGGTTAAGGGGTTTGAACGACAAGTCTCCATGGGACTATTAAAAAAAAAAAGGGGAAAATCTCTTGGTCACATTGCCAGTTTGGCTTAGTTATCCTTCCTTTTGGCAAAGGTCAGCAAGCTTTTCTGTAAAGGGCCAGACAGTAACTATCTCAGGGTCTGCAGAGTCTCTGTTATAAGTGCTCAGCTCTGCTGCTGTAGCAAATAGCAGCCACAGACACAACAACAACACATAAAGAACGCAGCTCAGCTCAATAAAACTTTATTTTTGGATACTGCAATTTGAATTCCATATAATTTTCATGTGGTATGAAATATTCTTTGATTTCTTTTTTAACTACTGGTATGGCTTATGGGCCATAGGAATGGGCTGTAGTCTACTAGCCCTACTCTAGAAGGTCATGTTCCAGGTAAGGACATTCTTCACAGTGGCAGACTCTTTTGGTAGGAAAATGCTCTTTGGAAGTTAACATTTCATAGGGAAGTCAAGAATGCTGGGAAGGCAGAATGCTGTCCTCCATCCCTCAGCCGCAACTGTGGGCCACACTGTAATTACTCAACAGACCCTTCCTGCACGGTTTAGGCCATGTGTTTAACAAACAGCTAAAACGCTGTGCCAAATATGCAGGCAGCTTATAATCATACTGGGGAAGGACACAGACTCTGGAACCCAACATGGTTAAGTGACTCTACCACTTAATCTCCGAGTGACTCAGGGGAAGTTACTCAATTTGTGACTGTATTTTAAAAATATATACAATGGTTCTAGAGAATCAATGAGAAAAACACCTAAAATACTCAGCACAGGCCTTAATAAATGACAACTACATGTTAACATGGTTATTAACCACTGGGAAAACAAGACTTGGATTTTGTCCCATATCCCAAAGGGAGACTAAAAATAACTGGGACATCTTCAGGGATCTCTACTTTGCCCCAAGTCAAAATTAATTAATTAATTTATGGCGCTGGGGATGGAAACCAAGGCTCTCATGCATGCTAAGCATGTGCTTTACCACTGAGCTGCCTTGCTCCCAGACCTCATTTCTAGGAATCTCAGGCTAATTTTAAAGCATGGACTTTGGGCTTAATAGTGGCTGCTCACCACCAGGCCATGGTAGCCCTTCTCTTTCAATTTTCTTTCTGCTCTGCCTATGATAGCATCTGCAGCAGGATATTAGCTCAGCCTGTGTGGTAATTTGGGTGCTTCAATTCTAGTGGATATTAGTTGCCAGCTACTGACCCTGAAGGCAAAAGCAAAATAGGCAAGAAATAGAACAGGCCCTAGTCAGGGACTAATTAGACTGTTGTTGAAAATTAAAAACTCATTTCAGGGCAGTGGTGACCCCATCACACTACCTTGGGATGGGAAAATAAGCTGTCTGTGAGCTTGTCTTTCAGATCCACAGAAAGGTTCCAGATCCAGGGAAAGGTTACAGTTTGCCAAACACATTTTTTGGTTCTCAGCTGAAAAGAAATCTCTGCTCTCTGTCACCTCCTTTGCAAAGCTGGTCCCTGTAGGGAAGGCCTCATTATGTGAGGGTCTCATTCATATATAGGCTGTGTTCTACCTCACAGAGCACATACTCAAGATGGGAAGGAAATATCCCTAGGCCCAGAGGTTTGTGGCAGATTTGAGACAGAAATGTCTCAGAGGAGGAAGGAAAGAGGAGGAGGAGGGGGAGGAGGAAGAAAGGGAAGCCTGGCAGAAGGTGGTGGAAGAGGTCTAACCAGTCCCTCTCCAACAGCAGAATGGAGGACGGCTCTGCTGGCAGCACAGTGGGCTCAGAACAGAGCTGGCCTGAAGTTCTAGTCCTCTTCACCCAGCAGTGCTGCCATGTGTTGGGACTTAGTTCTGTCCGGTATCCAAATGGCTGTGGTTCTCAATACCGCTCGCACAAAAGAACCCACAGGGGAGCTTTAAAATAATAGTGACAGAGGGGCCTTAACTCAAACCATTGTTTCTTGGGGCAGGCTCATATATATTAACGGCTCTCATGTGGTTCTGGGGTACAGCCAGGGTTGAGAGACTTTCCTCTTGGTCACCCTAGGCCCAACCACAATTTGGAATCCAGAACCACCCCAATTGCTACAAGGGTTGTATCTGATTACTGACTGACAAAGCTCTATCTCAGGTTGGCAAAGATCCCACTGAAGAAGTGTATATGCACGTACTTACACAGGTACATATACACACGTGTATCTGTATGTAGCTAAGTGAGGAAATCCATATTCAATCTCTAGCAAAAAAGAAGGTAATGTGGTGATCTAATCAAATACACACTGGCCCAGGCAAGTCTCCCCTACTCCCTCCCTTGCCCTAGGTGGTTATGTCCCATTCTGTGGTCTCAGTCCTGGCTCCTTGCATTTCCACATGACCAAGTTTTCTAGGAACCTGCACACGGGAGGCTGGCTGGAGGGAATGAGCACAGGGCTTCTGAGTCCCACAAGAAGAGTAAACCTGCCTGGAGTAGTGGAGGAGGAAAGTGAGGTGAAGAGGAAAGGCAAGAACTAGAGCTCCTGGGTGTCTGAGGACTCGATGGACTCCGAGAGTCTGGCCACCACTCGGGTCAGGGCTCTGTTCTCAGCCTGCAGTTGCTCGTTCATCTGCTTCAAGGTTTGAATCTGTTTTAGCTGGTGGAGGTTCTGCAGAGAGTGAGACACGGAGGGGACAGACAAGACAGACAGACAAGACAGACCAGAGGAGAAAAAAGTAGAACAAAGATACCATGTGACTTTTTGTTTTTGTTTTTTAGTTTGCATGCAAGAAAGGAAATGAGGAATGCAGGAGTAATGAGAAATTATGTATGGGGGGGGCGTGCAACGGAGAAAAGCACCAGGAAAGGGAGAGCGGTGCCCGGGATTCTTGGCTAAGGTTGAAGTATGCTAGAGGTTGGCCATCTGAACATAGCTGCTTGGCTCTCAAAAGCACATCTGGATCATTTCTGAGAATGACAGCCCGCCATGTGGTTTAGGTCCTTCTCAACCAAATTCACAGGGCTGAGCCATAGCCTCAGGGACCTTCACTGTCATCTGGGCTGGAGCTGAGGGTTCGGAGTGCTCCTACGTGCAGATGCTTTTCTCTCTCTCCGTCCCACCCCCACCCCTACTCAATCCCCGGCTCCCATTTGTTTTATTTCTACATTCTTGTTGTTTTTTTTACTTTAAAAACTAAAACAAGAAAAAGTAAGAAAGAGGTTTGTTATTTAAGCACTTTCTGTATATGGCATGTATTCTTTAAAAGGGTGAGGTGGCACATACCAAAATAATAACTGGACAAGGGCTAGACAGTTTTCTGAGCTGCTTTGTTAGGAGGCTCCATTAACACTGCCAGTTCTCTGCAATCTAGAGGGCTTGTCTAGGGTTCTGGAACTGCCAACCTGCTTCCAACCTGCTTTTAACCTGTTATCTGAGTACATGCATCACTAGGTTCACAGTTAACTGTGCTCTCTCTGACTTAGTTCATGTTGTAGGAGTCACAAAGGACTCATTCTGAACAAGAGTGGAAAACTTAAGAATGTCTAGCTATAATGGAGTTGAGGGAACTGATGTCCTAATCCAGCCCACAGGTAATTTTCCTAATACTATATATTCCATAAGAGACATAAAGTCTTCAATAAATGAGAGTCATCAGTCTGCCTACTTTGCTCCATGTCTTTCCTAAGTGACCATCTACACTGGCTCTAACACTAACACATCAGCTTTCTTGGAAGAGGGAAATGATCTGTGACCCAGATGTAGTTTTGTCAGTGAGGATGGACAATCCTGTGTGTTAGAATGGTGACAAAAGGTCATCAATCATCAGAGAAAATTCTCTTGTACAATGAGAAGGATGACAATGAAAGATTAGTGGCATAACAGGTTGGGAGTGGAGCAGTGGGAAAATGAAAGGTAGCATGAGGGGAAAAACAGCGAAAAGGTAAAACAAGCGGAGACAAGGTGATGGACAGCTTTTTCCCCAAAGAGGGAGAATGGCCACCTTGGAAAACAGGGCAGCCAAACAGTCCCATGTAGCACTGGATGGTAGCGACTGGACAACCCTCTGCCGACTGTAAGCATTTTGCCCATGAGAGGAATAGAAAGTCATGGAGTAGCATATGGAAAAGTTTACAGAGGGGTAGGTACCAAATTTAAGAACCAGTTGAAAGTCCCTGGCTCTCACCTTCATGGTGCTGACATTGAACGATCATTATCATTACAGCAAGTAGTCTTTGGCTCCCAGAGAATTTGAAGACATGACCTATGAAAGTGACTAACATGTGAGTACAAGCAGACCGAGGTGGAAGAATTTGGAAATTATCAGCATGAAGAAGAGAGTCAGGAAACGATCTGGTGGACTGTTCTCCAGGAAGCAGTCTTGGAAACAAGGCAGGGCAAGAAGATGGGGAGGACAGCAGGGCACAGTGCAGGGTTGGAAGGGCACAGCTTAGCGGGCAAGAATGGAGCGATATTTCCAGAGTAAGCAAAGTAAAAATCCCAGGACCAACCTAAAAGGGGATTAGCTGCTGGGCCCCTCTCATGCAAGGCCCTTGGAAAGGAAGGAGAGAGTCTGCTGAGGACACTGGCGCTGAATGGAGGACGCAGCAGAAAAGTCACCAGGTCAGATGGGGGCACACCCCAGACCAAGTGCAGGACAAGCACAGTTCACCAGCTTGCACACCTGTCGGGGGCTGACACATGGTCCTACTCCAGCTCACACCGGCACGCACACCTGTCGGGGGCTGACACATGGTCCTACTCCAGCTCACACCGGCACGCACACCTGTCGGGGGCTGACACATGGTCCTACTCCAGCTCACACCGGC
>PVLD010016621.1:0-44405 GCA_004027595.1 Dinomys branickii | reverse complement strand
CGCCCTCTCCCCCCACAGCGCCCTCTCTCCACAGCACCCTCTCTCTCCACAGCGGCCCTTCTCCCAACAGCGCCCTCTGCCCACTGCGCCCTCTCCCCACACTGAACCCTCTCTGCATAGCGCCCTGCACAGTGCCATTTTTGCAGAGCTCAGAACTAACCAGCTCCAGAGCGCAGGCAGAGGAGCAGGTAGACCCTGGTAACCTCACTTGGTCCCAGAAGGCACAAGACGTTCTGGGGGCAGGTGGCCAGCATCTGTGCCCACGCTGCGGGCAGTGAGGAGTGTGCAGTCTGCCCACTATCAGCACGGTCCCCGTGGACAACACAGCAGCTGCGGGTGCTGAAGGTGAGCGGTCCAGTCATGGAGGGAGGGGGAGGGCCCAGGGCACTGGTGGGCAGCTGTGCAGGAGGAGCAGTCTGCTCTGCAGCCCCCATCCGTTCCTCCACTGCCTCTCCCTGCCAGCCTGTTCCAGGCCACTCCGTGTACCTGCCCCTCTCCAGAGCTAGGACCAGGCAGAACTTTCTCTTCTGGCTGACTCTGTGTTTCCTGTTTGGCCTCTACCTGCCCCATGTCACTACTCCATGGCTAGGCCTCAGGCCAGGAGGACAAGGCGTGGGACCAGGTGGCAGCAGGCCACCTGCCCAAACACACTGAGGGTACTCAGGTCCCCACAGCCCCCTGCTTCTTGGGGCCACATCCCAGCTGCTCACTGGGCAGGTGAAACTCCTGTGAGACAGTGAGGGACCTCAGGTGGGAAGGTGCACCCTCCTGTACTGTCGCCGGGCCAGGCCTAGAACTGGGGTGACGCAGCCAGACGGGCGGCACCAGGCAGGCGGGGGGGGTGGCAGTCCTTGCTGTTGGGGAGGACAGCGCCAGCTGGGAAGGGAGGTGGCTCGCAGTCGGGTCACATGCCTGCCGGCCACAGGGCTTTACCAAAAGTAAAAGGGAACCTCACCCGGAAGAGACAGGACACAGAGCCCTGGCACCCAGAGTCTCCAGTCACAGCTTCCACCCGCCAAGGGAGAAACACCTCTGGACTGAGGACCATCCCAACCACTTCCCGCGTCCTGAACGTGCCACCGAGCTGTCACCTCACGGGAGCCCTGCTGGCCAAGCCGCCCGTTTGCCCTCAGGAGGCCCGCGCTCACCTCATCGCTGTTGAGCTTCTTGGCCTTGAGTAGCCGCTGCGCCTTGTCCTCCTCCGAGCCCTCATCGCTGTCCGAGGAGTAGATCCTGGCACGCTCCTCTGAAAGCAAAGCAAAGGGCTGAGTGGCTTGGAGGCTGGGGGCGCCGTGCCGGCATCTCCCTCCAGCCGGGCCTTTGGGTCCCTCCACAGCTGCCCAGGGGGACCAAGTGACCACAGCACTGTGACCTGCTGTGCACAGGAACACGGGAGCTGCTGCCCAGTGCAGCATGGCTGGGCCAGACCCTGGTGGCCTGGCCAGAGCCTTCCGATCCATCCCCGCGACCTTAACGCTCATTTCTGTGTGTCAGGATCCAAGAGCTGTCTCTTTCTGTGGGAAGTTCATGCTCACAAAGAAATAAAAGTCTACTATGGCCCCCAAATAAAGACCAGGTGCGCCAGGTACATGGGGCAGAATACACACAGTCATTGCAAGAGGAGGACAGACACACTTTGGAGGGTGCTCAGAGAAGAAATGAATGTTCTTGTAACACTCGGCCAAACCAGCTGCATGGTCCCCAGGCACAGCAGGCATCGGACTCCCAGGGCTGCTGGTGAGGCAGGAGTCCTGAAGGGAAGACACCGTAAAGGCTGGGGGTACAGTGACTTGAACCACTGTGGCAGGAGCTGCTTTGTGCCGGGCCCCGGCTCAGTACCCCAGATGCCCCACCCCGTGGGCTCTGACTGACTGCGACAGCTACTGTGGCCAGCAGCCGTGCAGGTTACGGACCACTCAGCCCAGAAGGGCTGAGGCAAGGCAGCCGGGACCCACCGAGCCCCACGCTCGCTCCCTCCCTCCCACGTACCGGGTCGCTGCCTGCTGTGCAGCCCCAAGGCAAGACAGAAAACTCGGGGTCTCAGGAGTCTGACTCTCGATGCCAGAGCAGGTACCAAGCCTCCCAAACCCTCAAGTTTCCTCAGCAAGCACATGGGGGCGCCTACTGGCCCAGCACTAGGCAGGAGGCCTTCAAGAGTGACCCAGCCTGGGGCAATGAGATCTGCGAAGATCCTGTCTCAAATTTAAAACTCTGAAAAAGGCCTAGGGGTACAGCTCAGTGTGATGACCAGGGGTTCAACCCCCAGTACTGAGAGAAAGGAGCGCAGTCACTACCAGTAGGCAGAGGATATCACCGTGTGGAGGTGGAAGGACGGACAGTGTGTAGAGGAAACGCCACCACCCCAAACCTTCACATGAGCAGGAGAGCTGTGGGGACGCTTTGGTGAAGCGGGAGGGCAACAAGAGGAATCGTGTTCACTGAATAATTCAGTCTCTTGCTTCTAGTTAGCACCAAAGCAAGTGGGGAAAAGCCTGCACCTGAGCAGCCGGCCTTCATCCCAGAAGCAGAAGCGGGGCACCGGCGGAGTCCCCAAGAGTGCTGTGAGGAAGCGCTCGGCCGGGCACCGAGACGCGCAGGTCCGGACACAGCACAGGGCAGCGCCAAGGCCAGAGCGCGGGGACACTCACCGCGGATACCGCCTTTGTAGCGGTTCTTGATGGCGGCCAGGCTGATGGACTCCTCGCCCTCCTCCTCCTCGTCGTAGCGGTCTGGCTCCAGGTAGCTGGCGCTCAGCCCGCGCTGGTGCTGCTTCTCCCGCATGCGGCGCTGCTGCGACTCGCGGCGGATGGAGGCTCGCAGGCGCTCCTCTTCCTTCTGCTCAGGAGTCCCCAGGGGTCAGGTTGTGGAAAGGGCCAGGGCACTAGAGAGCTGGGCCCCAGGGCTCAGGGCTCAGGGCTGGGGGAGGGCGACCCCAGGCACGGCACAACTCCCGCTGGACAAACACGGAGGAAATGGCTCCGGCTCCCGCGTCAGGTCAGCTGGGCGGGAAGGGCGGGCGCCGCTGGGCACTCTGGGGAGCGGAGCTCAGCTTCACACCTTGATCATCTCCGTGCGCTGGCACTCGGGGTCACGGCCAGCCATCGGCAAGATCCTAATCTTCTGGGTCTTCGAGCACCTGTCTGCCAGGGACAGCGTCATCTTCCGGTGTGTGGCGCTATCTGTAGAGTGCGGCCTACAGGAGGAGCAAGGTGAAGCCTGGCACGGGGCCTCAGACCCAGGCACAAAGCGAGCGGCCCACAGCTCCCTCCGTGTCACAGGGCAGATGGGACGGCGAGCAAGTTCCATGCTGCGGCCCTCGCAGGGGTTACCTCATAAGGCAATGGGCAAACAGGCAGCGGCACTTTAATTTCCTTGTTCCCTGCTTTTTTACAGTATGGCAGATGTGAGAGAATATTTTCTTTATTAAAAAATCAGGAGACCAGCTGTTATATAGCAGCTTATGTACAAACGAAAGAGTGTTCTCAGAACACTGAGTAACAATAAATTCAAGTGAAAGGAAAGAGTGAGAAACAGAACCGACGCCGAGGAAGGCTCGGCCACAGAGAGTCCCCCCGCAGGTGGCGCGGGGGCTGGGGCCAGGCCTGGCCTTGGTTCCTCCGCCATGGAGCTCCAGCCCTGGGTGCCTATGGAACACCGCGAGGCTCACAGACAAGGAAGCACAGGCCGCCCTCACAAGTGGACAGAACACAACACAGGCCCATGTGACCAACAGCCTGCTACGCTGTGACTGTGACTCTCCCAAGCCAAGTCCCAGCCAGCACTGCGGCCCTCAGAGAGCAGTGCTACACAGAGGGTGGGCCACCTGTGACCTGGAAAAGCCACACCCACACCGCAGTGCAGGCAGCATCCTCCCCAAAAGCCCAGGGACACTGCAGGGACATGTGGATGCTGCAGGAGGGCAGCACCAGGCCTCACCCCCGCCACACACCACTGGCCCCTCGGCGTCGCTCAGCCTCCTGGACCCATTCTAGTAAGAAGGCACAAAGCACTGCGCTGTGTCCACACCTGGCGGATACAGTGACCAGAGGGACCCACAGACCCACACACTGGCTTACAGGGTGACCTCTTCAGCCTGGCAACAGGCTGGTCCCTGGACAGCCACTGAGACAGCTGACAAAGCGGCCATCAGCCCTGCTTACCTGAAGGTCAGCTTCGTCTTAAAGACTGCCTGTCCCTGCAGGCCCGTGCCCTGCCTGATGAAGAGATGGTTGTGGTCGCCCTGCAGTGGGGCCTTGTACACGTCGAAGACCTCGTTGCCCAAGTGCAGGGACATGCTGGGGAGGGAAGCGCAGTGAGTCCTGAGGCTGCTGCTTCGTCTCCCACCCAGACCGCGTGACCCAGGCTGCTCCTCTCCTCAGACTCGGAGGGGACAACGGGGACAAGAACCTGGCCGACAGCACACACCATCTCTGCCAGAGCCCTGTGAGGACACAGTTCCAGATGCCCACCTGCGGGGCACAGGCAACGGGGCCTGGCAGCCTAACTGCCCGGCTGCAGGCTGTACCCCAGGGAGGCCTGGCTCTTGATGTCCTATACGGCCCCACCGAACCTACTTCTCTTTCTCGCCTTTCTACATAAGCACGGGGAGCAGCTATGGAAATTCTTTTATTTTCCCCCCAAGTACTCAGGACTAAGCCCAGTCCCAGCTGCACGGGTGGCTGAGGCTGGAGCACTACCTGAGCCCAGGAATTTGGAACCAGGCTGTGCAGCACAGACCCTGAAGTGGGGAGACGGAGCCTAGTAAGCTTTTCCACAGCTTGCTCCTTCCCGGGCTCACCTGCCGTCTGACCACTTCACGATCCGAGCGTTGCTTTCCTTAATTTCATTTCCTTCCTCATCCCGGCGTGTCCGCCACCGGATAGTATTTTCGACCTATGTTGAAACACCAACACCTTAGAGCCTTGATGTTTTTTCTTCTCCAGAGACATAATCAGGATGTGCAGTAAATGCTGAAACCATCTCACTTTAATCACCTAGAATGCTAAATACAGTAATTAAAAACAGGGAAGAACATGCTTCAGGAATTTCTGAGCTCCTTGTACCTAAAACCCAGCACAAGCTCAGCCTAAGCCTCTACCTGCTTCAGGGCTGGAATGCTCAGATACAGCAAAAGCCACCAGCCACAGGGGACAGGACCAACCATGATCCTGAGCTCACAGGGCTACTTCAGAGCCGAGAGTCTGTGTGAGCTGAGTCCTCTCAGCTCAGAACCCCAAAAACTCTGGATAGAAAACCCTGCCAGGGCCAGTAAGTCCAGGGCTTCCTGCACCAGTAAGGCTCAAAAGTGTCCCATGGAAATGAGACCGCAGGTTTGGAAAGTTGGGAGCCTCATACCTAAGCGGCTCAGCAAGGAGACCCCATGTGATAAGGAACTGAAAGCTCAGCAGGCTTCCAGGAAACTCGGCTCAGGAGCCGCAAGCAGCTTGTCAGCAGCATCCTGGAAACCCACCACAATGACAGCAGGGAACTGAGACAGACAGACAGACACAGAGCCACAGACTGCCAGGCTGCCTTTCCTAGCACAGTGACCATGCACAATATGGACTGGAAAATTGAGCATTTACAGGAAACCCTTGAGATGTGCCCAGCTGCACACCACATCAGGTGTTCAGGGCCTCTTATTTTCTGGCACAGCTCAGCTCCCAGATGCCTTCAGCTTATACCCCCGCCCACAGGAGACCCTCGCCCCACACGGGGAAGTGGCACCCACTCCACAGAGTGCTGGTTACCAAAGAGCCCCGTCTCAGTGCACCAGAGCCCTGTCCACGGGACAACAGAAAGAACACAGGGTGAACAGGCCAGGAAGCGAAGTGTTAGGCACTAGTAATAAATTCTCCTTTTGTATATGATCTGTCTGCAAATTAAAGGCCTTGAACTTCCTCTTTAGGAAGGGGCAAATGCTTTACCAACAGCACAGGTGAAGCTAGCTCTAAATACCTAGTACCTAAGTACAGTAGGTTTTGTTTGTTTGTTTTTTGAGACAGGGTCTTGCTGTATAGTTCAGGCTACTCCTTCACTAACTATATAGCCCAGGCTGGTCTTGAACTTGCAGCAATCCTCTTGCCTCAGCCTCCCGAATGCTGGGATTACAAGTGTGTGCCATGATGCCAGCCGATACTTATTTTTTTTTGAGACAGGGTCTCTACATAGTTCAGGCTGGCCTTAAATTCACTGTGTATCCCAGGCTGGCCTCAAACTCACAGCAATCCTCTTGCCTCATCCTCTGGAGTGCTGGGATTACAAGTGTGTTACCATGCCTGATTTAAAGGAAGCAGTCATCAATTTCTCAAAGCATCAAAAAATATTAACAGCAAGAAAAATATCAGAGAGCTGACTTTTTAAGTGGAGAAAATATCAGAGAAGTGACATTTTATGGTGCCCACTTTCTAACCTGGGGCCACCCCACCATGCCATGCAGGTAAAGTTAGGCCCTCAACTATTACGCCTTCTTAAAAGTTGTCTGAACAGGCAGACAATTCCTTCGGTTAGCTGAACAGGACACATAAAAATCATTCTCAAACACCTGAGTTTCAAGCGGACACCCCAGGTTCTATTTCACAAAGCAGCGCAGCACGGGACGGTACCTTCAGTTTTAACCTGGTTCTACCTTCTTCGTCCAGCATTTCCTCATCTTCAAATTCATCTTCATAGTACTGGGGATCAAAAGGTCTACAAAGTGTTTTTAAAGTAGATGATTATCATAGTTATATAATGATGTATCTTATTAATACACGGCAACATATCACAAAGTTTAAAAATCATGATGGCCAGTATCTTCATGCTCAGCTTTGAGAAGTATTCAAGTCAGTTACGGCAACTTCTTAAGACGTGCTGTTCATAAAGTAGCAGCAAGGCCAAATATTCAAATATCCCTTATTCTGATTATGCAGTCTTCCCCACAACAGGCCGCGTATGTTCTAGCTGCCCAAATCAACATCTAAATCACACACGAGCTACACATCAACTTAGTGAACACCCGAGCCCTGTTTAATTATGCAAAACGCTGGCCTGCATCAGTGGCAGCGGCGGCAGGTATGGTGGACATCTGCAGTTTCTCTCGCAAATTTCATCCCCTTCAATTTCAGGGTTTTGTTTTTATGGTACTGGGGATGAAACCAAGGGCCTTCACAATGAGCTGCATCCCCAGCCATGTTTTTAACCGTATGCTTTTGAGACAAGGTCTCACTAATTCCTTAAATTGCTCAGGTTGGGCTTGAACTTGTGTTCCTCCTGCCTCAGCTTCCCAGAGTGCTTGGTGTGTGATACCACGCCTTGCTAGTTTCAGCTTTTTTAGAGCTACACTAGTTAAAAAGTTTCTTGAAAAGCTAGGTGTGGTGTCACACACCTGTAATTCCAGTTACTTGGGCTAAGGCAAGAGGATCACAAGTTTGAGGTCTGCCCGGACAACTTAGTGAGACTGTCTTAAAATAAAATTTTGAAAGGGCTGGGCATGTTGCTCAGTAGCCCAGCACTTGCCTGCCATGTGTGAGATCCTCCAGCGATCCCCACAATCTTAAACAAAAGTTCTGACGACAAACTTGAGATTTCCGTTAATTCGTAAGGAAGTTATCATGCCGCTAAAAGAGAACCACAAGTATAAAACACCTCCTTTATAGGTAATCCACTCCTTTTCTATCTCAGACTGTTTACTTTTTCAGAGAAAAAGTAAAATTCACAATGAATTTCCCATTTCTGTCATTAGTCAACTCTACAGAAAGTGAGAAACGGGCCTGCACCTCTCCTTGCAACCCAGAGCAGCGCTGGGCCCTTACCTGGGCTCCACGCTGAGGAAGTTGGGCAGCTTGACGAAGTACAGGTCGTTGCCTAAGTCGGTGTTCACTTTGGGTATCTCTACTTCTATCCGGGTCTCAGGAATGGGTTCCTCCTCCTGCTGGTCCGGAGCCAACCCGTTCTCGTCCTAGGGAAAGAGGGTGTAGTGTCGGAGCTGCTCCCTGGGCCAGCCGCTGAGCCCTGTGAGGCGCTCCGCAGGGAGCAGCGAGCGACCCAGCTCTCCGGTGTGACTCAGTCTTCACTCGCCCAACAGGGAAGGGGCACAGGGACAGGGGTCACCTCGCTGACATGCAAGACAGATGCGGCCACCCCGCTAGAAGTCACTGCTCCCCCAGAGCAGAGCACCTCCTCCAGAGCTGAGAAACCCGTCTGCTCGGCGACTTTCCTGCTGCAGCTCACCGTCTGCGTCCTCAGCCTAGGGAAGAGACCCTCACTGCTGCCCCGGCACATTTTCTCGGCGGTGCAAGGACAGAGCCCAGGCAGCACACTCACCATGGGCTGTCCCGGGGTAGGTGGCTTGTCCTCCCCATCACTGCCGGAGGAGATGTCATCCGCACCGCCAAACAGGTCCATGGCGCCACTGCCATCTTCAGCGCAGGAAGGAAACGTGCAGTGTTAGCACCAAAAAGCTTCAGAGCCCAGCACCAGCCTCAGCACAACCCTCGGTTCCCGACCAGCACCAGGACCAATGCACAAATGGGCTGGCTCTCTGAGCCCTTCCGGAGCGAGGGCAGCAAAGGGGCCCCTGTATGCCCAGGCCTGGGCTCCCTGTAGGGGGGCTCAGGGCCTGGCCCACTCCACACCTGCATGGTCCATCTGTGTGGGAGGAATCCCAGGGATCAGCCCAGTGCAACCACGGTAACCTAAATAATCCAGCAGACCTCAGGGACTGCTGGGTAGGTAATGGGAGACCGGAGGGGTTAGGAAGAGAGTGCTCAAAATGAGATTAAAAAGGCAGGATTGTAGGGGAAGACACAGCTGGTACAAGCTGTGTCACAGAGTGAGCTACTGAGATGGTGGAGGACAGGAGGGTCAGACTGGACGGCACCAGCGAAGGCCAAGCATTCAGAGCTAAGTGACAGTCAGCAGAGCCACCACCCTCCGTGCTCAGGTGCCCTCCCAGCTCATGGGTCCCTCTTCCCACCACTGGCTGGCGGAAGCTACAAGCTGTTACCACATCAACATCTTTGCCACAGCCCTCTGCACCTCTGAGCTCAGTGTGCACGGTGGCCAGGACTCTCCTGGCACTGGGACAGAGCTTCATGCTGGGTTTCCACCAGGGACAAACTTCAGCTAACCCACAGTGTGTATAATCCTTTTTTTTTAGAGACAGGGTCTCGCTGTGTAGTTCAGGTTGGCCCTGAACTTTGTATGTAGCCCAAGTTGCCTGGAATGAACTCACAACAATCCTCCTGCCTCAGCCTCTGGAGTGCTGGGATTACAGGTGTGCGCCACCTCGGCCAGCTGGAATCCATTTCTTAATCTGACATTTAACTGCTAAAAATGAGGTGCTCACTTCATTGAAGATAACAATGTGAAATGTACCAACCAATGTTAATTCCTATCATTTTGTTTTGAATCCCTGTATCATTTTTAATGTTCTTGTTTTGTTTTTGTCTGTGATGTTGGTATGTTGCTATTCCTTTTTTTTTTTTTTTACTATTCTTTCAATACAAAAATAAAGATAAAAAAAGAAGATACTCTGTGACCTCTGGGGCAGTCATGATTCAAACTACAGAACAGACTTCCATCCCGCCCGAAGCTCAGCCCCCAGCAGGGCTGCATTCTAGCCAAAAAAGGAAGCTTAGACTATGCCTCCTCCCGTCTCCAGCCTTGCAGTGGGGGAGCGCCCCAGGCAGGGAACACACCTCAGCTCAGGCAGAAGGCAGCAGCACGGAAGGCAACAGGTACCTTTGGGCAGCTCGGCATCGCTGTCCACTTCAGAATCTGATGCAATCGCATTTTTGCGTTTCATCCGTAAGACTTCATCTTCACTATCGCTGCCTCTTGCAGATTCTAGAGAGCAGAGTTAGAAGTTGTACACGGTCACAGCTGCATCACAAACTATACAAACAGACCAAAAAAATAAAGGCCTGGGGTACAGGCACTGGCTTAGCATGAGCAAGACTGACCCATCCCCTCTCCTCTGTGGGGGGTACAGTGTGGCTGTCACAGGTCAATAACCACCCACCATGCTTCTGTCTCCTGATGTCACACACCCTGGCCAGCTACAGATTCAGCCCCAGGAAAGCACAGGGAACGGCAAGGAAGAGGGAAAGGACTGTGTGATTCCATTATATGCGTTTGTTTCCTGAGACATGATCGATCAGTTTTCCTGGGCGCCTGATCACCTCTGGATGCAGACGCCACGCTGGACACGCGCATAATTTAGGCACCTCAGGGGGCTGTGTCTCCCTCCAGGAAGGGCTATTCTTATGAACTGCAAGCTGTGCTTTTCTAGGTAGCTGTAGAAACGGAACCAGCTCAAGTCTTTACCCAGCACCTTTAGCACCACACAGCTCTCTGACACCGCTCTTTCCTTGTTTCCCTCTGACCTGTCATCACTCGACAAACGGAAAGGGAAACGAGTAATGGGAGTGTTGTCGTTCAGACCAAGATGTGCCCAGGAACCTCGCGCTCACAGGCAGCGCTCTTGGGAGGTGGGCTCTGGGCTGACAGCCAACCTGCCATGAGGAGGCAGGGCCTGGTGGGAAGAGCGGATGCCTGAGAGCGCGCCCAGCAAGCTCCTTCCTTAACATCTGTTCGCTCCCTGCCCACCAGACCAGGCGCCACCCTCCTTGGCCACACCGCTCTATCATGCCGTCCTGCCCCGGAGCCAGACAGCCATGAACTGGACCCTCCGCACTGAGAGCCAAGGTAAACCTCTCCTCTTTCTGTGACGTGTCTGGGATTTCTCAGCGAGGAAAAAGGGATTAACACAAGTTGGATCAAAAAGCAGCAAAATGAGTAGTTGGAAAAGGTACAAGCTGGGCATGGTGGTGCACGCCTGTAACCTCAGCACTCGGGAGGCTGAGGCAGGAGGATCATTGAGAGTTCGAGACCAGCCTGGGCTACAAAGTGAGCTCAAGGGCAGCCCACACTGCAGAGCAGCAAGAGCTTGTCTAATAAGACAGACAAAAAAAAAAGAAAGAAAGACAAAGAAAAGGTGCAAATGGAGTGGGAGGAGAGCAGATAACGGGAAGCAGAGAGCCCAGGCCGGGTCCTGGTATGTGACCCGGGCCGGCCAGTCCCCACAGCCTACCTGATTTGTGCTCTTGCTCCTCCTCATCTGACGGCCTGCGGTCCTCATCCGAGGCCGGCCGCTCATCGTCAGAGTTCTGTGCTTTGTCCTCATCGGACCCCTGTGGCCGCTCGTCATCGTCAGAGTTCTGCTTCTCGCCCTCGTTGTCGGATGCTGCTGGCTGCTCCTCATCCGAGTTGGCCTTCTCCTCCTCAGAGAGCGGTGGCCGCTCATCGTCGGACAGCGCAGGCCGGTCTTCATCGTCCGAGGTCTGCACCTTCTCTTCGTCATCCGAGTTGGGCAGCTTGTCCTCATCAGATGCCTGGGCCTGCTCCTCCTCATCCGAGCTCTGCATCTTCTCATCATCGGACTGGTCACTCTTGTCCTCTCCACCCCACTTGTCATCATCTGACTGTGCCTTCTCCGAGCCGTCTGCCCCTGAACGGTGGCTCCCACCTTCAGACCTATGGCCGTCATCCTCGTCCTCATGCTGGGCGTCCGAGCCACTGTGCCGGTCCACGTCCGAGCCATCGTTGTCCTCGTGGTCAGAGCGCTCAGAGGCCTCCGATCGGTTGTCGGAGCGCTCAGATGCATTCTCGCTGCCGCTGTGGCGCGACGCCCCCTCGTCCTCGCTGTCCTCCCCGAAGAGCTCCTTGTTACTTGGCTGCCCCGAGTCGCCCGCATCATCCTGGTCACTTTCGCTTCCAGAGGCATTACTGCCAGATGGCGCGTTCTCCTGATCGGAGTCCAACTCGGATCCGGAGTCAGAATCTGTGGACCACACAACACGAGGTCAGGTCGGTGACGGGAGCACTGTGAGCAGCTCCAGAGGGACAGCAGCACTAGAGAGGCGGGGTACAAAACCACCTGGAGCTGGACACTCAAGCCTGCAGAGTCCGAATACTCACCGGACCTTGCAAAGAACACAGAACTCCTGGTGTCTCAACTCCCCGGCCACCCTGAATTCTGGCCCAGAGCAGCATGGAAGATAGCACATTTCCGCCACAGGGCCACTGTGGAGCAGCGGGGCAGGTCCCAGTCTCAAACAGTCGAAGGTGTTAGCTTTTCGCTTGTTTTCTGCACTGGGGACTGAAGCCAGGACCTTCACACCGCATCCCAGCCCTCTTTTATTTTGCTTTGAGAATCTCACTAAATTGCTGAGCCACAAAGCTGCAAAAGCTGAGAAGGCCCTGGGCGCACTCTGGTGAGCTCTGGCCTATACGCAGCTCGCTGAGGGAAGGGTAGGGCTGATGGCCACCTGGCTGCAGCTAAATATGTCCTCAGTACGCGCACAGAGCCCATCCGTCTGTCCTGACGTGGGAGGCTGTGGGGAAATCTCAGTCCATCACTATGTCACAGGAAAGAAACTTCAGTGGCCACACATCAAATTAGGCTTCACAAAATTCATTCAAAGATCACTAAACAAACCGACAGCCACGGCCACAAACAGCAAGCACAGCTCCAGGGGAGGAGGGAGAACGTGCCTGCTTGACTTGCTACACTACAATGTTTACAATAGTCAGGTGCCAGTCAGAACTAGAGACATGCAGCCAGGCAAGGTCACATACGCCTGTAAACCCAGCACTGGGAAGGCCAAGGCAGGAGGATCTCAGTGAGTTTAGGTCAACCTGAACTATGTAGCAAGACCCTGTCTCATAATATAAAAAAAAGGAAAAAAAGAAAGAAAAAAAACCTGACAATTGGTGACTAGGTCTGTCCTACAAGAAACACTAAAGGGACTCCTTCAGATTAAAACAAAAAGACAACAATTACTAGAATCCCATGAAGAAATAACCACCAGTAATAGTAAGTGGACAGGACAGTATTAATGCATCTCAGGTTAGTAACTCCTTCTCTTTTTCATCTGGATCCACAGGACAACTATATAAAACAATACCATGAGTCTATGTCCTCGGCCGGACAACACACAAAGCTGTAATCTGTGACAGTAATGACATAAAGGTGAGAGAGGATGGAACTATAGCAGAACAGAGTTTTGGTGCACTATTTAAATTAAATTGGTATTGAACCCAGTGTGGTGGTGCACACCTGTAATCCCAGAACTCAGGAGGCTGAGGCAGGAGGACCGCCACAAGTTTGAGGCCAACCTCAGCTACGTAGTGAGTTCACTGCCAGCCTGAACTACACAGTGAGACCCTGTCTCAAAAAAGCAAACAATAATAATAAATAAAATCAGTATTGATCCAAACTAGTTATAAATTTAGATATTAGCTATAACCTGTATGGTAATCACTAAGGAAAAAGAACTAAAAAGTACACAGAAAAAGAAGGAAATTGAAACAGTTACACTAGAAAAAGGAAAAGTACAGTCGATGATAAAAGCAGACAGTAATGGAGGAACTGAGGACAAAAAACACCAGACAGAAACCAGCAAAACTAAGTGAACCACGGAGAAAGAGATCGGATACAAAGAGTAACCCAGAGAGCTGGGATGGCTGCCCTAACATCAGATGGAACAGACAAAACAAAAACGCCTAACAGAGACCAAGAGGCTGCAGCAGGGCTGTCCTGAAGATGTAGCAAATACACAGCAAGAAGGGTGTGAAGAGAGAAACAGTCCAGCACCACAGCTGGAGCCTCCAGGCCCCTGCCAATAAGGCACTGAACAACCAGCACAAGAGGGAAAGGAGAGAAGCCCCGAGCCGCATGTGAGCCAGCCAGCGTGGAGAGCCAGGCCCACAGGAGCGCAGGCGCACTCTGCCCGCTCAGTACTGGGGAAGTTTCCGGCAAAGAAAAGCCCAGGACTAGATAGTTTCCTTACCAAACCCTATCAAAAGCTTAAAGAAACATTAATACTTACTGACTCGAACTCTGCCCAAAAACCTGAAGTGGAGGGAACATTTACTTCCTGACTCATTCTGTAAGGCCAGCACGATTCTTATAGCAAGGCCAGACCAAAACATCCTAAAAAAAAAAAAAAAAAAAAAAAAAAAAAAAAAAAAAAAAAAAAAAAAAAAAAAAAAAAAAACTACAAACCAGTATCTATCATGAATACACACGCAAAAGTGTATTTACAAATGAGCAGTCAGGGGCCAGGGATGTAGTTCAGTGGCACAGTACCTGCCTGGCAAGCGCAAGGTCCTGAGTTCAGTTCCAAGTACCAAAAAAAAAGAACAGTCAGGTGGTGTTATGCACCCCTATAACATCAAGCTTTGGGAAGCTGAGGCTAGAGGATCTGTGTGAGTTCAAGGCCAGTCTGAACTACACAGCAGGACCCTGTCTCACAAATTAATAGTTGCTGGGTGCAGTGGCACATGCCTGTAATCCCAGCACTTGGGAGGCTGAGACAGGAGGATTGGCATAAATTTGAGGCCAACCTGGGCAATATAGTGAGTTCAAAGCCAGCCTGCACTACATAGTGAGACACCGTCTCAACCAAAAAATAATAATAATAACAATAATTACCAAAACACATCCAACAGCATATTCAAAAGATACACACCATCACCAGATGGGATTTATCCTAGGAACACAGGGTAGCTCAAGACCTAAACAAAACAAAACAAAAACCTAAGCATCAAACTGAAATACCATATCAAGAATAAAGAAACTGTGATCATTTTAAATGATGCAGAAAAAACACTGAACAAAATCCAACACTCTTTCATGATAAAGCCACTCAACAAACTAGAAGGCAACTTCCTCAACAAAATAAAGAATATGTATGAGCCAGGTGTGGTGGCTCCCAGCTGAGGCAGAGGGTGTCACATTTGAGGCCAGCGTAGGCAACTTAGCAGATGCTGTCTCAAAACAAAATAAAATGTCTATGGGTGTAGGCCTTTGGCAGAGCATTTGCCCAGCCTCTGTGAGGACCTGGGTTCAATCCACAGCACCAAGGAGAAGAAAGGGCATCTACAAAACCCCCACAGTTAACATCATAACCACGACGACACCTAGATGCTTTCTTTGTAAATCAAGACCAAAGCAATCATGTTGTGGAAAAGTAATAGCGAGGGCAAATGAAAGAAAGAGGCATCAAAACTGAAAAAAGATGCCAGGAGTGGTGGTGCACACCCATAATCCCAGCACTCGGGAGGCTGAGGCAAGAGGATCGTTGCAAGTTCAAGACCAGCCTGGGCTACAAAGTGAGCTCAAGGCCAGCTTGAACTGCAGAGGAAGACCCTGTCTCAAAAAAACCACAAAAACAAAAAAACAAAAAAAAAACCACCTGGAAAAAGTAAAGCTGCCATGTATTCACCGACAACATGATCTTACATGGAGAAAACCCTGAAGCATCTATTCTACAGCTAATAGACTGAGCATGGTTGCAGGATAAAAGACCAGCATAAAGAACCAGTTGTATACCTACACAGCAGCAACACGCAATCCACAGTGAAATTAAGAAAACAATTCTACCTGCAGGAGTAGTGAAAACAAAAAAACACTTTGCATTAAATGTAACTTAAGAAGTGCAGCATCGGTACCACGAAAACTACCAAAGTCGAAAGACTAAGAACCACACTTACAAAAGCAGCACACTGGGTCTAGGCAGGGACTCTAGTCATCGTTCTAAGAAGCTTGTCATCTATTTTCCTCAACTCTCATAGCCCAGGGAGATAATGAAACACGACAGGACTAACAAGAATTACCCCGTCACATTCACACCACCTTCAGGAACAACAGCAGCCTGCAAGGGCAGCAGGACAGCCCGACTTGGGAGCAAACCAGAGTCTATCATGTACTTCAAGGTGAGATGTAATAAAGCTGCAACAGGTTTGTAAGGTTTTAAAAAGCAAAAAACAGGGGGCTGGGGAAATAGCTCAGCGGCACAAGCACCTGCCTGGCAAGCGTGTGGTCCTGAGTTCCATTCCTAGGACAAAAGGGGAAAAAAATGAGACCCAGAAAATCAAGCATTTCCATGCATCACTTTCACATCTTTAGGCTTGCAATGGGGATGCACTAATTCCTTCCACCCATCCAAGTATTTACCAGCACGCACTATGCATCGGTGTAAAGTGGGGGGTGGATCGTCTCATCACTATATCCCCAACACCTACCAAGGGAGCTGGAACACGTTTACCCTGGCCACCCAACCCCGCAGAAGCCTACGACCTGGAATGCCGTTTTCCGTACCTCATCCGCCTCGTGCTCCTTTCACTGTGACCCGTAAATCATGAACAAAGTGGAGTTGGAGGAAATGCAGGAGAGAACGAGGAGAAAACCGCAACAAGGCATTTAGCTAACGAAAAAATGGATACAGTATACCACTCTGAGCCTGCGGGGTTATAAGAGTTCTGAGCTTGGTGCAGAGCTCTTTCTCACTTCAAAGAAATCCTCTTACTGTATTTTAAACTTGTACATCCACAGTGGCAGCGCAGGATCCTCCCATCCACCATAAACATCCATCCCTCCATCCACGCATTCAGCATGAACACCCACCCAGCCCTCCGCCCATGCATATATCTATGAATATCCGGGAATATCCACCCGTCGCTCCATGCACCATGTACGTCCAGCCAGTCTTCGGTCCACCATGAACATCCATGCACCAAAACATACACGCATCCTTCCATCCCTCCACTCACCATGAACATCCAACCATCCACTACCCAGGCATCCACTCACCCTACACATCCGTCCATCCCTCCATACATGCACCCACCACGAACACACATTCATCCATCCCTCCACTCTCCAGGTCCTACCCATCCATCCATTCCTCCGTCCGTCCCATCGCAAGCCTGCATGGTTCCTCCCTAAGCCTAGGTCCGTGCACTCCCCGATTGCCCCGCCCTCTCGAGGTGTCCTCCGGGTCCGGTGCAGTTGCTGCTTTCCCGCTCCCGGTCCCGGTCCTCCCGCCGACAGCGCCAGCGGCCACTGCGCGCTCCCGCGAACCCCGCACCCAGCCCGCAGAAGAGGACGCGGCCGGGCCCGGGGCCCCACCTTTGCGCTCCGCGTCGCTCTCCGCGTCGCTGCCGAAAAGGTCCTCCATATCCGCCATCGCACCGCACAGCGAACACTGCCGCCGCCGCCGCCAGGGCTTTTTTCGGCTCGGAACCGCGACAGTATCGCAAAGCCCCACGGGCGGGACTGCTTTCCGGCCGTGACCAACTTCCTGTTTCGCGTATCGGGGAGCTTCGCGTATCAGGGAGCGCTGCGTACCAGGGAGTTCCGCCCCTCGCTGGCGTCCCCTTCCGCCGCACTGTGCGGTCAGCCCGGTCGCTGGGTTTGGGTTTTAGTTCACTTGCCCCTAGTGGAAGTTGTTGAGGAGTCCAGATCTCTCCGTTTACGTGGGTGACCACTATTGATAATTCACCGTGCTCGTGATCGAAGCAGATTTTCTTGGTTTTGGTTGGTTTGGTTTTGAGTCGAGTCGCCTGTGGTCCAGGCTGGCTTTGAACTCACAAAGTTGCCCAGGAGCTCGCGATCCTCCTGCCTCAGCGTCCCTACTACAGGTGCTCACCACCACCCCGAGCAGATTTTATTTTTTTATTATTAAAACTACTGTTTTCATGTTGCAGCTAGTTTATACAGACTGTCATGTGTGGTTGAAACATCATGACAGTGAGGCAGACAATAAGGATGTCTCGTCATCTGATATGATTTGAGCAGAGACGGAGCTAAGAGCTGAGCAGAGGGGAGGTTGGAGAGGACGGGTGGTTTGACGGGTGTTTTTTTTTTTTTGTTTTTCATGCTATCCATGTATTTTGGTTCTCAAGAGTACTGGGGGAAAAATTCTCCCAAGAGCATACAGTCCACCGCTTTTTTTCATTTTAAGAAATGTTACCCTCACTGGTCCATTGTGCAGCGCATGGTAATCACACTCGTGCACACAATAGACCTCAATTCCCTTTTCATCCCCCCCCAAGTAGTAATTTACTTTTTTAAAAATACATTAACGAGTAGCTTCCTTTAATTTTTTTGAGAGAAGATCTCACTATGTAGTTCAGCCTGGCCTTGAACTCATGATGTGGCCCAGGCTGGCCTCAAACCCTCAGCAATACTCCTGCCTCAGCCTCCAGAGTGCTGGGATCAGGGTGTGTGCTGTCACCCTGGCTAGCTTTCCTTAGTTTTAAATAACTTTTTAAACCAAAAATCTAGAAGGTTGGGGTTAAGGCAGGGAAGCGCCTAGGCTGCCTCGCTGAGCAGAAACCACCTGGGGGCGCTGGTACTCTGCGGTGACCTCCTCCAGTGCCATCAAAAGCAACCTTTAGAGGGCCCAGGCCAGCACCCGAGGCCTGTCCTCATCAACTGGGTCCTGAGGAGTCGGGACACCAGCAGGTGTTGCAAGGGTTCTTACACAGCAGTGAGACAACAACTTCTACAGCCCCTGAGCTGTGGTCCCAGTGCGGGAGAAAAGCAGCAGACGGAAAGGGGCAGACGCCAGCACAGAAGAGGCCAAGGAGCTGTTGGGACGGCGGCCGGCACAGGCACAGGACACTGGCCTGGAGGAACGGGGACCCGGCCTCCTGAGGAGAGGCCCTGGGGCTCAGGCATGACGGGGAAGAGCTGAGGCACTCTGGCTCCTGGAGCCCGGGTTCAAGCTCCGGCCGTTCCCCAGGACCCAGGCACAGTTCCCTGTCCCCATCCAGGGGACGGCAGCCGTGGCACAGGAAGGGAGCTTGGGTCAGAATACACAGAGGCTCTGGACCCTCCCTGCAGTGCCTGACAGGAGCTTGGGCTTTTCCAGGTGAGAGAGGAGACCAGGGCGGGTCGCGGGGGTGTGGCAGTCCTGGGGGAGTGCCTGCCGTACTGGGGTGGCCTGGCTGCCCACCTGGAGTGACAGGGTGACCTGAGGGGTGGCCCACCGACGGCCAGTCCCACCCCATGGTCTCTCCCAGAGGCCCAGCCCACCAGTTCTGAGAGGGGAGCTCACTCCAAGTCCCAAACACTTGCCTCTGGGCCTGTCGTTCCTGGAACCTGGGGCAGCTTCAGAAATGAGGGCTTAGGGCTGAGCATATAGCTCAGTGGCACAAGCACCTGCCTGGCAAGTGCACTGTCCTGAGTTTGATTCCTGGTACCAAAAAAAACAAGAGCTGGAAGGGAAGGCCTCACAGAGCACGTGAGGTCACACCTCAAGCAGAAGGAGAGAGCCAGGCAGTGAGGGGTCCTTGTGAAGGGACTGTCACAGCAGGGGATGGGGCAGACCCTGTGCATTGTGGTGAGGGATGGGGCACAGCCAAGGGATGGGCCAGCACGGTTATAATGTGCATGCTTTCGGTTCCCACCTTGACATCTGGCATGTGATGTTTTAAAAGGACATTTTTCAGTAAGTGGTACATAAAAAATTTGTAACTGACACACTAAAAGCTAAACAAACAGAAACCAAGGCAATTTTTAATTTTATTTTTTGTCTTTTTGAGACAGCGTCTTGCTATGCAGTTCAGGTTGGCCTTGAGCTCACTTTGTAGCCCAGCCACTTAGGAGACTGAGGCAGAAGTACCTCAAACTCGCAACGATTCTCATGCCTCAGCCTCCCGAGTGCTGGGATTACAGGCGAGCACCATCATCCCTGGCTACCAAGGCAATTATTAACTCCACGAAAAAAGTAAGTGAATGTCTATCTGCTCCCTTTTGTGGCTCAGCTGCTAATGACATCTATAATAGCTTGTTCAAAGCAATTTGTTTTGTTTTGTTAAGATGGTCTCGCTATGCAGCCCAGGCTGGCCTTGAACTCATGGCAATCCTCCTGTCTCAGCCTCCTGAGTGCTGAGACTACAGATATGCGCCACCAGCCCCTGGACAAGCCACTGTTTTAAGGGCTTTTTAGGAGCAGGCTTTTGCCCACAAACCCGTCACCCCGTTATGTTGGATTCCCTGGATTTCAGGAAGGGATGCAGAGCCTGGGCTCTACTGCTTCTTGTGCCCAGCGGGGGCTGAGCAGTCACCTGTAATTAGGGTAAAACTTCTATGGTACAGTGCATGAAAACTCAAACCAAGAGAGACAAGGAAAACTTAAACAGCTTTAGGGCACTTCAGGTCAGCATCAGCCACCAAGTGGCTTAGGAGGAGCTCCCAGCTTCTGAGCATTTTCTCTTTTGGACCTGAGCTTGTGGGTGAGGATCGTGGAGCACAGTGGACTCCATCCCTGTGAGCCAGGTCCCGCTACACCCCAGCGGCACAGAGGCCCCACCTGGCACACCGTTACACCCAGGGCCAGACTGCTTGTTGCAGCCATGTGGATACTATGCATTCTCACCAGGGGCGGGCTGGTTGGCTTTGCTGACACAGACACGCCCTCAGCTTTAGGAACACCCTGTCACCCGAGCCAGGTCCTTTGTACCAGGGAATCAAAGTTCAGTCCAGACACAGCCTCAGAGGAGCCCAGGCAGAGTTTACGGTAGAACAGACACAGACTCACGGGAGTTCTCCTGAGGTCTGGGCAACTGGGTGATTATCATGCTTGCTTGTGCTTTCCAGAGGTTCCTTCAGAATTGCCCATGTGTCTCTAAAGGAAAAATTCTTAGGTTTTTTTTTTTTTTCCCGTGGTCTTTTTTGAGATAGGGTCTCTATATGCAGTTCAGGCTGGCCTTGAGCTCATGGAGATCTTCCTGCCTCAGCCACCCAAATGGTAGGATTATAGATGTGCCACCGCCAGCAGTTCTGGCTTGTAAGTTTCTAACTTGCCAGGCCCTAAGCAAAGCTTAGGGTTGTAAGCAAAGCTGTCAGTGAAATCTAAATGTGCTGGGCATGGTGGCGCATGCCTGGAATCCCCAGCAGACCTAGGCAGGAGGATGGGAAATTTGAGGCCAGCCTAGACTACAGAGTTCAAGGCCAGGCCACTCTGGACTTGTAACAAGACCGTCTCAAAACCAAAAACACAAACAAAAAACTGAGCGTGTGTGTGAACAAGCTGTTTTCCCATCTGAAATTATGAAGGCTATTTGAACGTAACGCTGATGACCTCTGTAAGACTTTTCAGGGAGTCCACAACAAAATAATTAATAATTAAATGTAATTAATTAAATATAAGCTGTTATTTTCAATATAATTAAATGTACGCTGTTTTCCAAAACAGTAGCAAACCCTTGCCCTCCCTAACCTAACCCGCCCTGTAAGAATCAGCGTGGCCGCAAGCACTACAGAGGCGCGTGCGGGGAGTCCCTGGCGGTCGGGAAAGGCTCCGGCCGTTTCCTACGGAAGCCGCATTGGTACACGCGCTACGTGAGGGCGCGGGCTACGAGCTGCTTCTGGGACAGGGTGGGAGCGGCTGCGAGCTGCGGCCGCCGTTAGCCAGCATGTCCTCGAACGACCTCGCGGAGGCTCGGCGGTCAGTCGGGGGAGGGTAGGCGGGGCCTGTGGGCGGGGAGGGGAGGAGGCCGGGAGCACCCGGCGCTGGGCTAGACCAAGCAGTGTTACGGCGCCTGCGCAGAGCCACGCCCCAATCCCCGTTGCGGGGGCCCGGGCCGACGGCTGCAGAGGCCGCGGAGACCGCCAGGGGGCCGTGCGCTCGCGCGCAACTCGCAGCTCTCAGGTTAAAGAGTTGTGTGTGTGCGCTTGCGTGTGGCGGGGCCGCGTGGGCAGAACAGCAGACCTGAACAACTCTGCCTTCGTGCCTTTGTCCTTTACTGTCAAAAGAAGGCAGTGTTTGTCCACGGCTTCACTTTTTCCCAGTTAGATCCAACAAGCTGCTGCGAGTTCCACTTGTGTTAGATGCTCTCCGTGTGTATGTGTGAGGCCCAGGGTTCTATCCCTGGCAGTGGAAAATGTTTACCTAGTTTTTACCACAGGGTCTCACTATGTGGTCTAGACTGGCCTTGAACTTGAGATCCCCCTGCCTCAGCCTCCAAGTGCTGAGATTACAGGCATGCACCACCATGCCTGGCAAATAAAACAGTATTTTTAAGATTATCAAACACAAAGGAAATGTTTTTCAGCTGTAGTCTTTTTAATTTTTTATGTATATGTAAGTTATATTTTTATTGTTTAAGAGTCAAGTTCTCACTATTTTTCCCAGGCTAGTCCTGAACTCCTGGGCGTAAGTGAGTCTCCTGCCTCAGCCTACCAAGTAGCTGGAACTAGAAATATACAGTCCTGTACCTGGCTAAAGGATATATTTAAATAGAGTAACTGCTACCTTTTTTGAGAAATAATTTTTCTTTCCTTGGGCTCCATAACTGGGAAATTTACATGAAGTGTTCACTGGACAGTGAATGGTGGCACCCTCCTATAATCTCAGCCACTTAGGAGGCTGAGGCAGAAGTATCTCAAATTAGCAGCCAGCCTGGGCAATTTACAGTGGCAAGACCCTGCCTCATATTTTTTTATAAAGGTCAAAAGAGCTGGGGATGTAACTCAATAGCAGAACCCCCAACTCAATTCCCAGTACCAACAGATAAATATACTGAAAAGAGTCCACTGAAGGTTTTATTTCCTTTGCTGCAATTTCTTTCCTTTCTCATCAAGGAAGTGAAGGCAGGCGAACTCCTTCCCTTGGGTGGTTGCCATTTTTAGGTAAATGACGCACGATGACAAGAATCAGTAGTACTCTGAAATGTGCCAACGTTCATGTGCACACTTTTTATCTCCTTAATGCAGAATCAAAATTGGGATGGGGGCAGGGTAGAATCTTGGGCCTAAAATGTGACCAAAAAGGACCTAAAGGGACAGTAGTCTGCGGGTGACCTGGGTTCAAATCTGGCCTGGCTAAAATATTAGGCACTAGAAATAGTTTTCTCTAGTTAGAATCAAGTAAAATTCCAAAACAGTCATGAGTACTAAAGATTTTTTTTTTCCTTTTTTTTGGTGCCAGAAATAAAACTTAGAACTTTGCACTTGCCAGGCAGGTGCTGTGCCACTGAGCTATGTCCTCAGCAACTATTATTTATATTAATGAAAAATATTAGAAAAGCTAAAGTAGGGGATTAAGTAAATCATCAGACATTCATAAAATGAAACAGTATCTGATTATTTTATTATTTTATTTTATTAACTTTATTTTGAGACAGGCTCTCACTATGTAGCCCAGGCTGGCCTTGAACTCATGGCAATCCTCTTGCCTCAGTCTCTGGAATGCTGGGATTACAGGTGCGCACCACCATGCCCGGCTAGTAGCCATTTAAATCAGAGTTTTAAGGCATTTTCATGTGCTAGTGATGAGAATACAAAAAGGATTCGAAAGGTTTTGTTTTTAGTACTGGGGATTAACCCCAGGGCCTTTGTGCTAAACTACATCCTCAGCTCTTTTAATTCTTTTTTTCTTTTTTTGAGACAGTCACACTAAGTTGATAAGTGGCTCAGGCTGGGCTTGAATTTGGGATTCTTGTGCTTCAGCCTCCTGCAACACCAGGCCTGGCTTGAAAGCACAAACTGTAAGGGTTTCTAGTCTGCATTTCAGTACTCCTATGTCTAGAAATTTATCTTGAGAAAATCATTAGGCAGATATGCAAATTTGCAGACAAAATGCTCACTGGAAACTTTGTTCTTCATAGCCAGAAATTAGACCCAAGCCAAAGCCCCATCAGTGGAGAACTGCTCCAGTGCGTGCTCTTGCAGCCACCAGCAGGGCATCAGGCAGTGCTGGGAATGCGCTCCGCGCCAGACCCTGGGTGGGGCACTGGCTCCCGTTCTAGCACAGGCAGAGGGTCTGGTGGGTGAATGTGTGTTGCAGAGCAAGCACTTTGCGTGACTCAGCCTCCATGGCCAGTTATGAAAGTGGAGACTGTGTTTATGGAAGCAAATATTTAACCATGTAGAAAGTGACTAGCAGGGTATGGAGGGTGATATGCTCAGCGAATTTAAGGTCAGCTCTTCAGAAAAAACTCAGCCCCATTGTGAGGGGTTTGCCAGCCCCACGGTGAACTCTCCTGCTGGGCTATTTCAGGCCACCGTGATACGAAACCCAGAGTCTCCAGCCAAGTCAGGCTGTACAAGCGGACTGCAGGTCCAGACCTGGAAAGACTTTCCTGCATCTCTGCACACATGCCTGCAAGAGGGAGGGTTTGGTTTTGTTTTTGCCTTTTGCAATGAAAAGGATAAAAATAAAAAAATAAAAAAGAATAAAAATACCAATTGGAAAAATAAACTTCTAAAAATGTTTAAAGAGCTGGGTATGGCCAGAGATACAGCTCAGTGGCATATGTGCCTGCCTGGCAAGCACAAGGTCCTGAGTTTGATGCTACCCCTGCAAAAAATGCTGGGTGTGGTGGTGCACGCCTGTAATCCCAGCATTCGGGAGGTTAAGGCAGGAGAATCGCCGAGAGTTTGAGACCAGCCTGGGCTACAAAGTGAGTTTAAGGCTAGCCTGAACTGCATAGTGAGACCCTGTCTCAAAAAGACTGTGTCTCAAAAAAAAAAAAAAAGCTGGGTGTGGTGGCACATGCCTGTAATCCCAGCGCTCGGGAGGACCCCTGTGAGTTCAGACCAGGTTGGTCTATATAGTGAGTTCAAGGCCAGCTTGAACTGCAGAATGAGACCCTGTCTCAAAAAAAAAAACTAGAACAAAACAAAACACCACCACACCTGGCCCAGTTTCATCTTTCAAAAGTAAATACGTATTTACAGAGGAAAATGTCTGAAGGGAAGTAGATGCAATTATACAGGACAGTTACAGACGAACGATCAACCTGTGGATGGTTTTGGGCTCTGCGTCACCTGTCAGAATTTCCCGTACTTTCTGCAAATGCTTTTATAATTATGTGACACCTTGTAAGCAGAGGAAACCGTGACACAGAAAACATGGCCTTGTCTGCTCTGATCTCTGAGGTAGCAATTTCCTCCCTTTGGGGCTAGTGTTACTATAGTGAGGGCATGCAGATATCCTAGATGTGGATGAGAGCAGTGTTTCATTATTTAACATGGGGAATTCATTTTCATTTTTACTTCTGTGGCCCAATAGCTTGAAATGATACAAGTCAATCCTCGCCAGATGGGGTGACGCCTGCCTCTAATCCCAGCGCTCTGTGAGGCTGAGTCAGGAAGATTGCGAGCGTATGGCCAGCCCGAGCAACTTAATGACTTGTCTCAAAAAAAAAAAAAAAAAAAAAAAGACCTTCACTTGATCAGCTACTACCACAGCCCCTACCCTACGTTTTTACTTTTATTTTTTCTGGTGTGGGCATCAAACCCAGGACCTCACACACGCCAGGCAGGAACCCCACCACTAAGTGACGCCTTCGAGCACCCTCCCCTACCTCCGGCCCTCAGCTGTGTTCTCACCACTGCCGTCAGTGTGGTTCCACACTGTGGTTAGAAAGGGTTTGGGAAAGGTGCATGCCGGGTGCTGAGAGATCAGTCACTTTAATTTGCCGGGAGGTGGTGATGGCAAGTTACCCACGAGTGTCTACAGGAGCTCGCGCTTCTGTAACAGTTACAGAGACACATTGCTATCCGGACAGAAAAAATCCACAAGGACATGTTTCAAATAGTTAGCGAAGCTCTTCTCCACAAACAGTGGGATTAGGGGCATTTTGTGGTGCAAACTTTATGTTTCTGAAATGTTCTAACAAAACCCGAGATTACTTTTTCAATGCAGAAAGTTATAAAAGTAAGGAGGGAATTTTTTTGTCAAGTCACCACTGGCTAGAGGGTGGAATCGAAGCTCCTTTTATTTTGTCCAAAATCTACCCGCCTTGCCTTGTGAACCCTGCCCAGGCTGAGTCAGCCCCTCACAGATAACCCATTTCTCTGAATCTCCGTCGCCACCGGACTCCAACACTTAGCCTCACATTTTATCACACAGCATCATTACGCGGTTTCACTGTTAACTTATGGACATTTAAGGATGGGGTTTATATTTATGCTTGCTTTGTTCTTGGTGCTGGGGTTGAACCAGGGCCACATACAGGCTAAGCAAGTGCCCTACCACAAGCCAAGGTCCCTGTGTTTATTCTTTACACACCCACAAGTGCCTCAACAATTCCTGAGCTGTTGCAGCTGGTCACAAAGTATTAGTTTGCCAGGTGTGGTGGCACATGCCTGCAATCCTAGCACTGAGGAGGCTGAGGCAGGAGGATCATGGCAAATTCAAGGCTAGCCTGGGCTATATAGTGAGTTCAGAGCTAGCATGAACTACATACATAACTACACAGTGAGCCTTTCAAGTGAATCTCAAAAAAAAAAAAAAAGTTTGTAACCTGACATCTAAGGAAACTAAAAATAATACAGAAAGTTATTTTCTTAGAGATAACCCACAGCACATTGATTAGAAAGAACAAGAGTGTATAAAAATATTTACGGGAAAAGATAGAAACACTTGAAAGAGAAGACACTGATTTGTTTCTTGTGGTGGCGCCAGCAATTGCCACAGCAAATTTGCTCTGTCCCAGTTGTGAGTCCAGAAGCCCATTGGGCACAGCATCACCCCTGCCCAGGCACCAGGAGACTCTGCTCCTCACCGCCCGCCCCGGCCTGGCGCCTACCCTGTGAACACGCTGCCGCCGCGAGCAGCTCCCGTCTCCTGTCCTGTGGATGAGAAGAGTAAACGTCTTTCCCTTGTACAAACCTGACAACTCAGATCTTCTACCAGAGAAGACTGTAAAAGATCGAACTGTTTAGAAGAGTGTATCCCATAAAGAAAACCAATAGGAAGGCATAGACTTGTATGGTGTCTGGATTCAACAGCTCGTACAAAGCCACGTCCACACACCAGCCTCTGGGGGCAAAGCGCTGACCAGGAGTTCCCTGTCTGCAGAGAACTTAGCTCTGGGCCGGAGGGTTAGTCATTACCACACAAGACGGAAAGGCACAGGACTTCAGGGCTCTGCCCTGGGATGCGGGAAAAGGAGTCCCATCCGGGCAGCGCCTTCCGTGAGCCTGCGGGGGCCAGTGCCTGGCCAGCAGTGGGGCGCAGGCTGCTCGGCTCTCCAGGCAAATATAACTTAACAGATATAGCTGAAAGGGAGTGAATCTCAGGGAACACATTACTAGACGTGAACTCAGAGAAGTGGAAGCCGGGGTCTGTGGGTCACAGCCACCATATGGGGTCCTGGGGTCTACAGCGGTCACAGTGTGACCCTGGTGCTGGGGGACAGCGCTCAGGGGGCTGTATGTTGGAACCCTTTGGAGCTGCAGTTTAGGGCAAGGTGACCTGGTCCCCAGGGCGCTGGCTTGGGAGGATCAGCAGCAGGTTAGATGTGCTCAAGACAGTCATCATCAGACTAGACCAGCCCCTGCCTGCTCGGCCCCCGTCTCAGCACATCATGTTGAGGCACTCCCCACTCCTCCCCAGTGTGGGGGCGGGAGGAGTCCTCACCAGAGTTCAGACTGATGGCCTCTAGCTCCAGCATTGTGAGCAAAGTGAGTCTCCTGCTAATGCCCTTGGTCCCGGGTGTTTTTTTACAGCAGCAGAAGGCAGACCCATACTGAGCTGGTCAAGGCAGCAGCTGCCGTGGAGGATATGGGTCCGGGAGTCCAGAGAGGCAAGCCACACTGTGCCAGGGGTCCCTCCAGCTGGCAGCCTGATGCCAGCTGCTGGAGCCCACTCAGGGGACACAGCTGTCCATGTGGGGCAAAGAGAGAGCAAGGGGAGCGTGGTGTGGGAGCCCCGGCCAGCCTGGGTGAGGGCGCACAGCGCAAGCACGCTGCCCAGGCAGGAGGAGGCAGCGCTAGGCAAAGCAGCGGCTGCGCAGGTGAGCAGGGCGGTCATGGCGGGGGAGGGGGGGAGGAGATGGGGGAAGCCCCGACGTGTTTGTTGTCCTCCTGACTCTGTCCTCTGCCTCAGTACTCGACATCTCACATCTTACCCCACCTGACACACCTGGGGTCCCTAGCGCAACACAATGCTGTCTTTCTGGACACGGGGTCAGCTCCCACTGCTGAGGGCCCAGATGCCAACAAGGGTCCCTGCTGTGACTTGTTCCCCTGGCCCACTGGCTAGAACTCTGGGTTCGCACAAACCTCTCCCCAGGTCTGATTACTTTGCTGGTGCAGTGTGCAGACTCTGGGGAGCACCTCATGTGTGTTGCCCACTGATTAAGAAAGCTATTGTCAAGGAGACAGACAGAGTGGACAAGGGACCTCTCCCAGGGGCCCCCACCTCCAGGAGGGGCAATCTGGAAGATCTCCAAACCTGTCCTCAGGAATGTCTGTGGCTTTATAACGGAGGCCCGATTGATTACATCTCCTGCAGTCAACCCTCGGTGCCTCTCTGTCCTCCAATCGCAGGGTGGTTCCCACGGCAACCAGCCCATCATGAGGCTACCAGGAAGCAGCCAAGGGGTAACTCATCCTGAAAGATGCTTCTTTCACCGGAAATTCCAAGGGATTTTGGAGCTTGGGGCTAGGTGCTCTTTTAACTCAGGAAATTACAAAGGTTTTAGGAGACTGGAGTCAGGAACCAGGGTCAGTGACCTGGCTTTAGAACAAAGCTTCTTCTGGCATCCCTAATGCTCAGGAAATCACAAAGGTTTTTGGAGTTCATGCTTGAAGCCAGGTTAAAGCCAAATATACATTTTACAGTATCACAGGAGGTTTTTAACATGTAGAACAATTGTTTAAATAAGTCATCATATTGAGGACAATGGGAATCAGGTTTGCACTGGTAGAGATGGGAGTTACCTACATGGAAAATGAAGAAACTGGAAGAACTAGCTGGGCTGGAGTTTGGAGGGACAGTGTGAACTGTGACTCTGAGCGCATATGGAGGGGGCTGAGGATATGGACATTACTGCACGCGTGAGAACATGCACGTGCACGTGTGTGTAGACACACATTCCCAGGTACAGATGTAGGGATGGCTCATGCATGCCCCGGCTCTTGCCACACACAGGGCCTGGGACTGGAGCCACGACAGCACAGTGCGCACGGAGCGCCCAACCTCCAGCCACAGGAACCAGGACTCTGGGCAGAACGGGTGATTTCAGGGCTGGGCCATGCAAAACACCAAGTAAGCTTGGAATTTGTACCTCTCAGGTAACAAGAAGAGGTATAAAAAGAAAAGGAAAATATGTCCAGAGGACAAAGAGCCAAACTGGAGCGGCCGGCCTGTAGGCCAAGCCTGGAGCCACTGAACAGCACCTGGGGTCCCTAACTCAGGTCCTTAACTCCCTACGGTGCTGGAGGTAACAGGCTGACCTGGTGAACGGCTGATGGCAGTAACCGGGCAGCAGCCCACTGAATAACAGAGGAATCTCTTCGCTGATGCAGACATGAACAAATCTACACACCACCTTCGGTGAGGGAGGAGATGCCTCCATAACCCTAAGTCTTCTCCATCAGAGACATGGTTACAAAGGGAAAAAGAGTAACTTCCCAGGGGCAGAGTCTGGCAGATGCCGCTTTCATCCAATGATCAATGTCACCGCTGTCAGGGGCGGGACAGAGGGAACTGAGGCATGGCCATGGGTGGGTAGGGACACCGTCCCTCCTGATTCACCCTGGGTGACCCTGCACTGATGGAGTGTTCATTTTGTAAATGTGCCTGTGCCTGTCAGTTTGGAAAGTGCCAAGTCATGATGAAAGCAAAAGAAAAACCAAGGCGCCGTTTAAGATACAGAAGAGCAAAGAGCCACACCTTTTCACTAGCGAAGGGGCAGCCTTGGGACCACAGGTGACATCGGAGCGGAGCCTGAGGACCAGAGAGATCCAGCCCGGCGTCGAGTTCCAGATGCTGATGACTGCTCTGGGCTGCTCCAGGTGGGCGTGGGGTGACATGTCCACAGCGTGGGCTCTGCGGCAGAAACCTGACTCAGAGTCAGGTGTCCAGGGTGTGTACTGGCAGAGTGCACAGAGCCTGGCCCGGCCCGGGCAGGGAGAGCAGGAAGCAGCTTTGCCAGGAAAGCGTGAGGAGGCCGCGCCTGGCTGGTCTGGGAGGGCTCCAAGCAGAAGCAGGGCTGGGCCACACCTTGGCCAGCCTGAACACTCCAGATTGTGGGCACAGAGGTTTGTCTCCTGGTTCAGCCCCAGGCTGCTCTGGCCCTGACTTCTTCATTCGTGGCTTGTTCTGTTGGTTAGTTTTTCAATCCTGGGGACTGAACTCAGGGCCTCCACACTGAGTTCCATCCCCAGTCTGGAGTCAGACAACTAACAGGTGGTGGAACTGGGGTCAGGACGAGGTTTGCTGGCTGCTGTTGGTGCTGGGCTGCCACTGGATTCTTCTGGTTTCAGAGGATGGCAGGAGGCCCTGTCTCCTTCAAAACTTTCAGGGGCTGTCTGTATGTGAGCTCATGTAGGAAAAAATCACAGGCTGAGATGTCCCACAAAAGACAAACATCAAGCAGAGGGATCTCAAGTGGAGAAAAGGCCGGGCATGGTGGGGCAGGCCTGTCATCCCAGCACTCAGGAGGCTAAGGCAGAGCATCACCGAGGCTTCGAGGTCAGCCTGTGCCACACAGAGAGGCCCTGTGAGAACAGGGAGGAGAAGCGAAGCTGCACAGAGCTACCGGAGGGGACGGGAGGGCGGCGGGTGAGTTTCACCCTGGACAGGTCTGGGCTGACATATCTGCGGGTGCTGGTCTGAAGGACATGGAAAAGACCCTGAGCTCAGGACTGTGTTTTAGCCCAAGGAAGACAGCTCTGTCTCACCGTTGGCTTTTTCCTAGAGCTGTGTAGCAACACCATGCTGGGCCTCACTGCAAGGAATCTGGCAGAAGGAACTGAAAGCATTACTTGTCCTGCAGTCACCACCACTGCAAAGAAGCACGACCCAGCACGTACACTCACCTCTCCCAAGAAACCTTACAGAAGGGTCTGAGAGACACCTATTCATGGAAGGTAGGAACTAAAACAAATTCCCTAACACAAAAAGTTCCTTTAAAAATAGGGTTAACCTGTCTCACAAACCAAACACCAAACCAAACCAAAACTTTACAAGCTGGGCATGGTGGTGCGCACCTGTAATCCCAGCACTTGGGTGGCTGAGGCAGGAGGATTATTTCGAGTTTGAGGCCAGCCTGGGCTACAAAGTGAGTTCAAGACCAGCCTGAACTGCACAGTTAGACCCTGTCTCAAAAAGGCAGAAACAAAAACCAAAAAAACCCCAGTGGATTCTGGGTGTGGTGCCATGTGACCCTCTTCCCTGGCTGCTGCGTCTCCATGGGAAAAGGGGGTTGGAGAGAGGTCTGCCTGGATCCCCTCAGCCCGCTACCTGCAGCTCCTACGGCTGGGGTCTGTCTGCAGTGGGGCTCATGCTGGGGGCCAGACTAGAGGCTTGAAGGCTTGAATCCCCTTCCTGAGCAGGGTGTGGTGTGCGTCTGCGGGCTCCCCATGCTCCTGGGGCAGGTGCGTGGGTGCTGACCTCAGATATCCCAGGCCCCGCACACAGGTCCCTGGCGATGGGTCCCCACGACAGGTGCAGCCCGGGGCCGGGCCTGGCTGTGAATGCACACTCCGCTGTGTACAAGAAGGGCAAGTGCCCTGCAGCTGACGCCCTTGTGAGCTGTCCCCACATGCCAAAGAGGGCTTATTACTATTATTGTTCTATTTATTCATTTATTCATTCATTCATTCATTCAACTCCAGGGGGGTCACTCCCATTTTCTACCCAGCTCCCCCTAATAAAGTTTTTATGAAGGAGAAAAAAAATAGAGTTAAGTAAGCCAGGTGTGATAGTGCATGCCTTTGATCCCAGCACTCGGGAAGCTGAAGCAGGAGGATCTCTGCAAATTCAAGGTCAGCCTGGGTCTAGCTAAATCCTTATATTACCCAGGCTGAGCTTGGACTTGTGATCCTCCTGCCTCAGCCTCCCAGTGTGCTGAGATCACTTGTATATACCATTAGACCTGGCTACTGTGTCCTAACGGGATGGCATCCACTGGGGAACTGTCTCAGGCTCAGCTGGCATGTTGGTTGCAGAGCCCGATCACCCTTGTTGAAGCTACAATCCAGTTGTTCAAATTCCAAGTCAGAAAGGTTGGGCCCTTCCCAGGGGCAGAATGACGTTACCACCATCATTTTCCTGTATGGGTCTCCCAGGCACCAAGCACTTGGTGGTTTCTGAGCATGAAGATACAGACAGTCCCTGTGTACAGCTAAGTCACTAAGTTAAGCTCCCCAGAGTTGATTTCTGCATGGTTCTTATAAACTGGAAATGCATGTTCTTGAGCCCGTGTTATAGACCCATTGGGTCCCCAGGCCAAGTCTTGGTCCTCATTTAGCCATGTGTAGCTTCCCCATGAGACTGTAGAGCTGTGACCTAGGACGCCAGTGTGTCCAGTGAGGAACAAGTCTCCCTTTCCTGTCCCAGAGCTGGAACCCTCCTGCCTCTGCCTCCCAAGTGGGCTAAGGAAGCCATGGCAGGGGTGGCCCTGGCCTCTGCAGTAGACAGAGCTGTGCTACTTGGTGTGGAGAGCTAGGGAGCAGTTCCCTGACCCGCTTTCTGCCAGGCTCCCCAGGCTGCTTTGGGGGTGTGGTTCTAACAAGACTGGCTACAAAAAAAATGGAAAATTAAAATGCTGCTAAAGGTACTAAAATACCAAGGGGCGTGTGTGTGTGTCACGCTGGGGATGGAACCTAGGGCCTCGAATGTGCTAGACAAGGGCCATACACTGAGTTACATGCCAGCCTTTTCAATTTTATTTTGTGATGGGGTCTCACTATATTCGTCAGCCTGACTTTGAACTTGTGATTCTTCCTGCCTCTGCCTCCAAAGTAGCTACGAGTACTAGTTTGCACCACGCCTGATTATATCTAGAGCTTTTCCTCTTCTGCGGCCCCCCGTTGGACTTGTTATGGTGCTTTAACGTGTGACTTAATGTCTTTGACATAAGGAAAATTTTAAGTACCATTGATTTATGTGAATTTAACTTTTCTAATGTGCAAATCCAATTTTATTCAAGCCAGACACTCAGGAGGCCGAGGGAGGTCTGCCATGAGTTCAAGGCCAGCCTGAACTACATAGACAAAAGTGAGGGGCGTGAAGATAGGACGGCAGAGCACAGAACCAGAACCCAGCGTGGGCCTAGGGGAGAGGGGGTGGCAGACTGCAGAGCCTGGGGCAGGGCCCACAGGGGCAGGGCTGGGGGCCACCTGGGGAGGAGGTAGCATCACAGGTGAGCAGCGAGCAAAGTCCTTCCAGAGTTGCGGCCACTTGCTGCACAGGGCACAAGGCGGTGTCCTCAGAGCGCAGAGGGGGGTGCGGTTGTAGAGGGCGGCTCCTGCGAGCCTGGCCGCAGGACAGCGTGTCTGTCCCACCTGCGGCGAGCCTATGGCGTGGATGGGACGGTCCTCCTCCAACTTGGGTCAACTTAGAGTCTGACCGGCCCCTGAGGTTGGAGTTTGCAGTGTCACGGTCTCTAAAAGCAGGGGCACCGGTCGGCGCTCGAGCTAGGAGGCAGGGGCAAGATAGGAGCAGGATGGGAGCAGCGTCTGGGGAACCATGCGCATGCGTACACGTGCGTGCGTGCGTGAACTTTTGTATTGCTCATTCCATCCAACCCTTTCTATAAAATGTGTGACTTCCAGAAAATACTGACTACCAAGGCAAATTCATAGAGGGAGGCGATACTTATGCAATTATTGATTTTATAAAATTATCCCAAAGGTACTTCCCAATGCACTAAAGTATTTACTTATATAACCACAATTCAACGAGTGTACAGATTTTTGTTTCGGGAACTGATTAGAGGAAAGTCAGGTCTGGTCAACAAACGTAAGTAATTAAAACCATTTTTTAACCCGTCCGTGTCTGCAGTACCTGACGGGCACAGCCTGGTGGGGGCTGGTGCAGCAAATGCAGTTCCATTCTCGCTGCTTCTCTCTGCCTCCATGTCTGGGTCTCCTTCCTGTTTGCACAACATCAATCTCCCTATTTCCCATTATCTATCTTTTTTTTTTTTTTCCGGGACCGGGGATCGAACTCAGGGCCTTAGTGCTTAGCGGCAAGCACTTACCCCACTGAGCTGTACCTCCAGCCCTCCCATTATCTATCTTTATTTTGCTCTTTTTTTTTTAATTTTGCTTTTCTTACTGGGTATGATGGCACAAGCCTGTAATCCCAGCCCTCGGGAGGCTGAGGCAGGAGGATGGCTGTGAGTTTGAGACCAGTCTGGGCTACAAAGTGAGCTCAAGGCCAGCCTGAACTACATAGTGAGACCCTGTCTCAAAGAGGCAAAAAAAAAAAGCAAGAAACTTTGGATTTCTCATGTAAGAGAAATCATCCAATATTTAAGCTGTGCGTCTGATTTATTTCACTTAACATTAAGGTCTCACAGTGCATCCCTCTTCCTGCAGATGACTCAAGTAATTTGGGGGTCTTTTCTATGAAAACTCCTCTACGGTAGCCCGGGCCACCCCTGGGCCTTCTGCAGGACACGCCGGACTCCACATCCCTGAGCAGTCGACCCTCAGCATCCTGACTCCATGTTTGCACGTTGCCTGTTGCTGGCATTCACCTGTGCCGACAAACCAGTACACACTTTTGCAGTCACTCTTGGACATGTGGGGTGGCGAAATGTACACGTCACCTTACATGCCAGTTCCCCGCTGAGGTGGCACAAGGTGACACGGCCTCCCAGCTGGACTCTCACTCGAACACAGCGGCCTTCCGGTGGCCTCTCTACTGCCCTGTTTCCCCAGTTTGCTTTGTGTTGATCCTGCTGTTTGCAGTGGGCCCGGCCCAGCGCTGTCCAGCCTTCCTGGGGACAAAGGGCGAGGGTCAGAGAAGCATCACGTGGCAGGAACCACATTAGTGTGGGCTGGGAGTTCAAAGTCAATGTGGCCACAGTTCCTACCGTAGCAGTTGTCTAAGCGGTGGTGTACCCAGTGCCAGGACACAGACACAGGGGCCAGAGCCCGTTTCCCACAGCCACAGCTCTGCCTTCTCGGATTCTGTGTTCACAGTGACCTAGTGAACTGGCTGCAAGAAACAATGCGAAGTCACTGTTTTGCGCAATGAATGTCCTTGGTGGGAAGCAGTTTCATTCCTTTACAGATCGAGGTATAAAGTAGCCTTCTAGAACCTGTACCTGCCAGGTGTGGTGGCACACATCTGTAATCACAGCACTTAGGAGGCTGAGGCAGGAAGATCACCCTGAGTTCAAGGCCAGCCTGGGGACATAAGTGAAGGCCAGCCTGAGCTGCATAGTGAGACTGTCTCAAAAATTAAAAAAAAACCCAAAACAAACAAACAAAAAACACATCTGGGAGAGCAGCCACTTGAAATATGGAGTGTAAACAGAGATGCCCAGGAGCCACGAGTCGGAGACCCTGGGCTGTCACTAACCTCCCTGCTGGTTGCTCTTCTCCTCAGTGCCTCTTGGGCACTGCCAGGTGCTGCTGTTCCCCGACTGGAGGCTCAGGTCCAGGGTGGAGCTATCTTAGCCAGAATCCTCCTTGGCCTTTGAGCTGGACTCCAGGCAGGGGTGACAAGTTTCTCTCCTCTGTGGAGACCCTTGAGGAATGAGCAGGCTGGGTGAGTCCCATTCCTACATCACATCTTTCAGGGAGTGAGGTTTCCACCCCTTCCCTAACATTTGTTATGGTGGCAGCTCCTTTTACGCAGTATCTACATCTGGACATGCACATCTGGAAGTCCTGAGCAGGACCTCAAGGGGCTGGTGCCCTGGGACCGGGACACTTCTCTGTCAACATGCTGTGCTACGTTTTGCCAGCTTTCCTCGCACTCCACAACACCCACACTTCACATCATCAACTCAGCATGCCTGCCAAATCCGGGCCCTTTTAAAATGAGTCTTCTGCACAAAGATACTATACTTCTTATGTGCTGCGGTCAAATGCCAGCTTTTAAAAAGTCCTTACAACCCCTTCTGAGTAATTATCCTGCCAACTGCCACACACTGACCCTTCTGAGTTTGAATGCAACAAATACTTTAACTCTCAACACTGATAAAGAGATTACTCAGGCTTGGGCGAGCCTGGCAATGGTGGTGCTTGCCTGTGGCCCTGGGTTCAGGCCCTAGTACTGCCAAATGGGCCACGAGGGTGGGGGGTGGGGGAGTACTGCTTTCCTTGAGAGACATCTCAGACTCCAGTCTCATGCCACCAACCAGCTCTTCACAGTGACCTGTATCTGCTGTCACTTACACCCACAGCCCTCCCTGAGACTCGCAAGGTGTCTGCCTTCTTAGGTGACCTATCTGTATGCCAGCTGGGAATGTCGTAAACCCGCATGAGAGGTAGTGGCATTTCTGGGCACCTTCTTACTAGAAGCCGTGATAACCCATTACACCTTCCCCAAGATGCTGGGCTCCACTGTTCACATGTGCAGCTGGTGCTGTGCTTGGTGTTCTGTGTTGCTGAAAGTACTTTCCTCCATTTTGAAAATCTCCAGATTTGGCAGTTTCTCCTCACTAGGTAATCTTTTTGCAGAAAGATTAACAAAGAAGCCTAAAAAGAGAATTTAGGTGCAACTGCAGCAGGGGTGTGGGGGGTGGCTCAGGATACTCCTCACCCCTCCAGGCATTCAGCAAGTCTGCTCCTGCCTCAGCCTCCCAAGTGCTAGGATTGCAAGTGTGAGCCACCATGCCCACTTTCTCCAAAGCCTTTGGCATAAAATCTGAAAGCTTTGGCACTGCAGTGGAAGGCTGTCACCCTGGGCCAGCGTGACCCCTTCATGAGGAGCCTTATGTCTCCAGCCCTCTGCTCCTCAACCTGCAGAGTCCTCCTGCCGCAGGCTGGGGGGATGAAACCCAGGTCACTCACACTCTCTCCCTGAGCAGCATTTCCCATCTCCCCACTCTGCAGCAAGTGTCCCCCCACTGGCACCCACCAGGAGCTGGGTGCTGGCATCCCGGGGGCCTGCAGGGCCTGCACTTTTCCTTTGCCGTGTCCCCTGCTTCACACGGTCATCCACTCTTTCAGCAACAGCACAACTCACACAAGAATGAGGGGTAAACAGCCTGTTCCTATTGTGTTCTATAGATCCGTCATTTGTGTCTGGTATTTCAGGCTTAGGGGCATCCATGTTCAGAAGTACAGCCCATCCTCAGCACTTGGGGAGGCTGCGGCAGGAAGATCACAGGGAGTTTGAGGCCATACAGAGAGTTCAAGGCCAGCTTGGATTACATAGTGAGACCTTGTCTCAAAAACAAAACAAAAAGTACATCCCCACCTCAATCTCGTCGAAATAAGTATGTCACAATGATATATATTTTAATAAGGTTTTTGCTTTCCCAGTGATACATAAAGGCACATCTCAAAATTAATGAATGGCATTTTAGGCTTGTTGAAATGTGGCCCCCGGCCAGCCAGAAGTTTGAAAAAACATTTGCCTGTAGATGTTCCCTGCGTCAGTGTTCTGCTGTATTGCACTAAGAGAAAATGCGAGTCATGGTTCACTAAGATCATTTCCCTGCTCACCAATGGGTCACAACCTGCAGTTTAAAAACTGCTGAGAACGGATCCATTCACACCCGCGGGCGGGATTAAGAACTAAAACCAAACGCATTACGGGATTTTACAATCCAATTCTCAGCATAAACACGATTTGGCTTACAAGAAATTCTTGCCCAAGAAGTTGCAAATACTTCACTGCGGTTCAAGGACTTCCTTATAATTTATTTGGGGGGGGGAGCAGGGGCGTGCCGCTGGATACCCGTAACTCCAGCACTCTGGGAGGCTGAGGCAGGAAGATCACAAATTCAAGCTGAGGCTGAGCAATTTAGCGACTTAGCAGGGATCCTTTCTCAAAATAAAACATTAAAAAAGAGCTGGAGATGGAGCTCAGCGCGAAAGCCCTGGGATCAGGCTCTGCCAAAATTTAAAAAGAAAACCCATTTATACGACACATACATTACCGACTGCTCCTGAAGGCAGAGGCTTTCAACAGGACCCCGCGGCTCACCCGCAGCTGCTTGTCGGGCCTGTTTCAGCCCTACCCTCCGTCATGCGCCGCGACCCCCAGCGCGCCTCCCGGTGGCTGCGCGCCCCCGCCCGCGCGTCGCGCGCGTCCCCGAATCCGGCGGGCGGGGCAGATTCCGGCGCGACCGGCGCGCGGGCGGGAGACGGGGCCGGGGCGGAGCTCGCGAAGTGAGCGTAGGACGTCGGGACGTGGCCCAACGAGGCCCCGCCCCTCGCCGCGTCCGACTGGTGAAAATTCCTGTGGGGCGGGGCCTCTGTGGGGCGTGACCCAGCGAGCCACGCCCTCTTCCTTTCGTCCTGGGGAATGGAAATTCCGGCGCGCGGTCCGGGGGCGTGGCCCGTGGGGTGAGCCTGTGACGTAAGGGGCGTAGCTCCCGCGGCCCCACCCTCCTCGCCCTCTGGCGCGCGCCGGTTTACATGGCGGCGACTGCGGCAGAGCGGGAGCCTCGGAGACGCCGCCGCCGCCAGCCGCGCCGCGGAGCCGAGCCGACGCCGGGGGCCGTCCGCGGGCCCGCCCGTCCCCGATGAGCCAGAGGCGCCCGGTGAGTTCAGCGGGGCGGGCGGGCGGGCGGGCAGGCCGGCCCGCGGGCGGAGGCGAGGCGACCTCCGGCCGCACAAAGCGCTTTTGTTTCGTGGCCGCGCCCGGCCGGGCCGCGCGTCCCCGCGGGCCGTGGGGCTGGGGAGCCGGGACCCCGCGCGGCGGCGCAGGCGGCTCCCGCACCACTCCCACCGGCGGGCCCGGAGCCCTGGTCGCGCGGGTTCGAGTCCCGGCGCCGGGTCCCGCTGACGCCCGGAGACTCGCCTGCGCGGGTGCCGGTCGGGCGCGGAGCCGGGGCTGGGGGCCGGGGTCCTCTCCTGCCCTCTTCCCGGGGCTTGGGCCCGGGGCGGAGCTGGCGCCCCATCGGCCCCGCGCAGCTTCCCTGGCTCCGCGGGTCCTTGGGTCCCAGCGCAGGAGGGGCCGCACGCCTCGAACGTGGCCTCCCCAGCGCCCCCGGGCCGGTACTCGGGACCCTACGGCCCCGCGTGGCCGGGAAACTCGCTCCCGGAGCTCTCTGCGGGAGGCTGCGCTACACTCGTGGAGGAGATTAGATGCGAGCGTTGGGCGGGCCCTGTGCATCGCGGCCCGCCGTGCTGGGCAGACCTCAGTTCCCGCGTGGGAGCGCGGACCTGGGGCCCGGACGCTGCTGACTCAAAGCGGCCGCGAGTTAGGAGTTGCGGTGACTCATCCAGCCCACGGTGGCTACGTGGCTCTTCCTCCTTTTTTGAAACGCTGTAATTTTTTAAATAATACACAGAAACATGTCTATCTACAATATAATTCTCTGACAAGGGGACAACAGCATTTTCTTTTAAAAGGTAATTGTTTCTGAAACTACTTTGTATAAGGATGTTGCAGACCCTACAGGTGGAGTTGTGTGGCATTTCTATAAAGCAGAATTAAAAGCGACTGCTGGTCGGTTGTTGAAATTAGACGTGTGATGCTAGCAGTTCTTGGCTACGGTGAAGAGAGATTGTGATAGGTTATTTATAAATGAGAGATGGTACTTTATGGTGTTGGTGTAAATCGACCTTACATTTATACTGAATATGTAAAAGTTACCTTCATAGTAGCTAGGAGATTGGTTGTTGGTTTTAAAAAGTACAGCTGAGTCTACTGTTTAATCAGAGATAGTCCTGAGCGTGAACATTTACTTCTGCTAGAATTTCTAAAACCTGACCATATAGACTGCCTTTTTTAGGATCCCCCCGAGCTTCCTGCTGAAATAAGGACAACTTGAAACAGGCACTTGTTACAGGCACAATTTTTCATCTGTTTTGACGATGACAGTACAGTTCCACATTAAGGTTTTAAATTGAAAATTGGCATACAAATTGAAACTCTGCATGGTTTCTTTTGGAGGAGGGACATGGGTATTGAACCCAGGAGCACTGAGCTGTCTCTCTAGCATTCATTCATTGAGACAAGGTCTTGCTATGTCATCCAGGCTGGCCTTGCACTTGCTGTGTAACCCAGGTTAGCCTGCAACTAAAGTCTTCTGCCTCAGCCTCCTGAGTAGCTAGCTGGGATTACAGGTGTGGGCCTCCAACCCCAGTTGGCTGATGTTAGAATAGTAAATTGGGTTAAAATCAGAGTGAGAGGGTGAAAAGAAAGGCTAGGGCAAGTAATGGCAGCTTTTTTGTTTGGGTAGTACTGGGGATTGAACCCAGGGCCTTCACGCTGAGCTACATCCCAGATCTTTTTTAAAAAGTTTTATTTATTTGTATTTTTTAAAATTTAATTTCTTTTTTTTCCCTCCAGTCAGGGTCTTGCTGTGCAGTTCAGACTGGCCTTGACTTCACTTTGTAGCCCAGGCTGGCCTCAAACTTGCAGTGATCCTCCTGCCTCAGCCTCCCAAGTGCTAGGATTACAGACGTGTGCCACCATGCCCAGCATCCACCTCTTTTTTAATTTGAGATGGTCTTGCTAAGTTGCCCAGGCTAGGCTCAAACTTGAGATCTTCCCGCCTCAGTTTCCCAATGTGATAGGATTATAGGCCTGTGCCACTATGCCTTGCTTTGCCAGTTTCTGTTAAAAGTGAGAAGAAGCCAGGCGTGGTGGCAAATGCCTATAATCTCAGCACTCAGGAGGCTGATGCAGGAGGATCATTTCAAGTTCCAGGGCAGCCTGGGCTACAAAGTGAGCTTAAGGCCAGCCTGAACTGCATAGTGAGACCCTGTCTCAAAAAGACCCCCCCCCAAAAGTGAGAAGAAAAATCCCTACTTCCATCCCCTATATATACTATTTATTTTTTCATGAGGATTTAGTTGAGAAATTTTGTGGACATTAAAGTGTAATTACTCATGTAAATGAAGTCTTTGGAGACATTTGAACTGACTTGTTTTATATAGAAGAATTTTTTTTTATAGAGAGAGGAATTTCAATAAAACCTAATTCAGACTTAAAAATATCTCCTAAAAGAAACAGAAGTTCAGCTGTAGAAGTACTGAGCGTTTTCCCAATGTCACATTGTGTAGCAGTTGGACCTGTATTTTCAGTGGGTTTCTTGGCTGCTGTGTGGAAGTCACAACACAGAGAGAGCCCGGCTGGCTACCTTGCCTCTTTTCTCTTTCTTGGTGTTGCTTTATGAAGGGCCACGCCTGCTGGGCACAGCCACTCCTCCTGTGCCTGCCCACCCGCCTGGATCTTGTGGGATCTTGTGATTCGGCCCCATGAAAGTAGAAGGAAGGTGTGTGTGGGCTTTGGGTCCACTTCAGTGCTCTGTGCTCTAAGGCTTTATAAAGGCAGCAGCGATGCTACTGTAGTGTTGGCTCTTCCTGGGAATTGCTTCATGTGGCATTTAAAACATCAAATTTTAAGGTAAAAGGTGTGAGGTTACTGTTTATCTGTGAGTAGTGCATGCTTTTCCCATAGGGCTTTCTTTGTGGGGAGGTTAGTTTTAAGATAGGGTCTGCCTTGAGTTCATGACCTCAGTCTTCAGACTCTGAGAGCTGGGATAATAGGGCTGGGGTTTGGTTGATTAAGGGACAGGTCTCACTGTGGTGCCCAGCCAGGTTCCAGACTTCAGGGCTCAAACCAACCTCCTGCCACAGTCTCCCTGAGTAGTGATAGAGGTTTTGTTTTTTTTTTCATATTATAAACATTGAGGTTTATTTTATTTCATTGTTGTTGTGGGGTTTTTTCTTTTTTTTTTGAGACAGGGTCTTGCTGTGTGGTTTAGGCTGGTCCTGAACTCATTCTGTAGCCCAGGGTGGCCTCAAACTTGTAATTCTGCCTCAGTCTCTCAAGTAACTGGAACTACAAGCATGCTCCGTGATTCCTGGCTATATTTTTCTGTTTTTGTTGTTGTTTTAACAACAAAAAAAATGATCTTAGCAAAATTGTTAGAACCCTGGCTTTTATTTCATGGGTCTGTCTCTGCGGTTGGAGAGTCCATCTGCGTCCAATTCTGTGGACCATAAAGCTATAAAAGAGCAGTTTGGGGGCTGGCTCATGGGTCATGGGTTGCTCCAGGTTCATTGCTGATAACAAGGGAAACAGGCCCAGAGTGACCTAGGAACTTTGTGCTTACAGCACCCTTCTAGGACCAGCAGAATCAGCATAGGACCCCACTAGGGGTCCTGGTGCCATCAGACCCCCAGGTCTCCTATACATGGTGACCCGGTTCCCTATCCGGTGCCCACTGGGACTGCTCAGCAGGTTGGTGACCAAGTCAGAAAACCCAAGCCTGTGATTGGTGCTTTGCACTGGTCCCTCAGTGTGGCCCTGCAGCAGGACTGTGACCATGGCTATTCTGTCCTGTGGTGTCCAATGAGGTGGCTGCCAGCCACAGGAGACTAGAGTCCCTGACAAGTAGCTGGTGTGCCTGGAAGTGCATTTTTAGATAGGGTCTTTTCCCACACAGCACAGCACCTTCCCTAGTGTTTAATTCAGTTGGTATCAGTGTATTGCAGAGCTGCTTGTGGCCGCAGCTGTCTTGTTGGACAGCACAGACCAGGAAGAGCTTTGCCCACACTACGTTTGAAATTATGTAATTTAGCTAATTAGACTCAGTTTAATAATTTCCCCTTGTTCATGTGCAGATTGAAGAGAGAACTTTTAACTCTTTTTCTAATACAAATATTTTTCTAGCTATCATGAGGCAGCACCAATTTCCTACTTTATGGCGGGATGACAGGCCTGTGCTACTGTGGCTGGCCTAGAAATTTTGAAAGATCTTGTCCTTGGGAATATTTCAGGTGTTTGGCGGCCACATTACTGAGGGCCAGCAGGTGGGATGGGGTGGACATCTGTCATCACAGGAGGTGCTGTTGGGACCGGCCACCTGGAAGCGGTCTTGGCCATAAACTCTCTTCCGCTTGCGTCCTCCGTGCTTGCAGCCTTGTCTCTCTGCTTTCCCCCAAGCAGAATTGCACGAGTCACCCCGCATGCTCTTCCCACACCCTGCTCAGCCTTCTGCGCTGGCCGTGCACTGGAACTGACCTGAGCAGGGTCACCTGGGGCTTCGGTCTACAAGATCCATTATGTAGAACCCCCGTCCCCAGCACTGGGGATTGGACCCAGACCTTCAGCCCAGCCTTTTTAAAATAGTATTTTTTATTTTGTTCCAGGATCTTACTAAGTTTCTTAATTGCCCAAGCTGGGCTTGAACTTGTAACCCTCCTGCCTCATCCGCCCCAGTGGAGCAATTACAGGCATGTGCTACCAGGCCTGGCAACATAAAATGTTTGATTCTTTAAACTTCTAAAGGGAAAAGGTACATTAAGCACCGCACCGTACTTACTGTAACTGACTCTGGAGTGGGTCCCTTATGTCTCTGGATGGGCTGGCTGTGGGACTTTGCTGGAGTTTGTGTTGTGTGTGGTGGTGCGGCCCTGCCATTGTTGCCATCTTGGTATTGATGCGTGTGTCTCGGTTGTACAGAAGATCATGTGTGTCAGAGCTAAGCTGTCCTCTGTGGGGAGGGGGTGTGCACTGCACAGATGGATGAAAGAGCTCCACTGCCTCCCAGGAGACTGTGGCTTGTCCTTTGCAAACATAGTCCAAGTCTTGGCCCTCTCAGTATCGTGGAATCTTGGATGTGATTTAAATTCTTTAAGATCCCAAGGCCTGTGTTGCAATGTGGAGAGATGCAGTCTAAGACTGTGCTTAGCATAGCACTTCACAGTTCTCAGTAAAAGGTGGCTTAGATTCTTCAAAATTCAGACAACGAAAAATGCTGATCTCATATTCAGGGCTGACTTCCTTTGCAGTATAAACTTTGTTATTGTTTTGTTGTTGTTGTTGTTGTTGTTGTTGTTGTTGAGATTGAGTCTCGTTGTGTAACCCAGGCAGGCCTTGAATTCCGTATCCTTCGGCTTCAGCCTCCCAAGCAGCTGGGGCTACAAGTATGTGCCCCTATGGCTGGATGCCATCTTTTTCGTTGTTAGTAGCTTTTGTAATAGTTGACAATATGGGACAAATATGTACCTAATGTTATCTAAATCATCAAATTGGAGCGCTTTGGTCATTTTATATAATTCTTTTCTTTCTTTTTTTTGAGATAGTGTCTTGCTGTGCAGCCCAGGCTGGCCTTGAACTTTCAATGCTACTGCCTCAGCCTCCTGAATGGCTGGGATTTTAGGTGTGCAGCACCCTACCTGGCTACAATTTAGTTCTTTGTGTCTTAAGATTATTACTTTTAAGACAGTCAGTAGAGCCCCTCAAAGTTATTTCACTAAAATATGTAAGCTTATCTCAGTTAAAGTATGTCCATAAGCCGTAAATGGTGGCACATATCTGTAATCCCACCGGTTTGGGAGGCTGAGGCGGGAGGACCACTGAGTCTGTGAATTGGAGACCAGTCTGGGTAAAATAGTGAGACCCTTCCTTCCTTCCTTCCTTCCTTCCTTCCTTCCTTCCTTCCTTCCTTCCTTCCTTCCTTCCTTGTTCTTCTCTTTCTTTCTTTCTTTCTTTCTTTCTTTCTTTCTTTCTTTCTTTCTTTCTTTCTTTCTTTCTTTCTTTCTTTCTTTTTCTTTCTTTCTTTCTTTTTCTTTCTTTCTTTCTTTCTTTCTTTCTTTCTTTCTTTCTTTCTTCCTTTCCTTTCCTTTCCTTTCCTTTCCTTTCCTTTTCTTTTCTTTTCTTTTCTTTTCTTTTCTTTTCTTTTCTTTTTTCTTTCTCTTTCCTCCCTCCCTCTCTCCCTCCCTCCCTCCCTCCCTC
>PVLD010016620.1:0-44394 GCA_004027595.1 Dinomys branickii | reverse complement strand
ACATCTAAAGAAATCACCAGCAAAGTAAAAAGAAAACCCACAAATTGGGAAAAAATCCTAGCTGGCTGTCCCTCAGACAAAGGTCTTCTATCTAGAACATACAAAGAATTAAAAAACATGTACCTGTCCAAATTCAAAGACCCAATCCAGAAATGGGCATCTGAGATGAATACACAATTTTCAGACAAAGAAATACAAACGGCAAATAAATATATGAGAAAATGTTCCACATCCTTAGTCATTCGAGAAATGCAAATAAAAACAACATCGAGATTTCATCTCACCCCAGTAAGACTGGCCAGTATGAAAAAGTCATCTAATAACAGATGCTGGTGAGGCTGTGGAGAAGTAGAGACTCTATTACACTGCTGGTGGGAATGCAGACTGGCGCAACCACTGTGGAGAGCCGTTTGGAGATTTCTCAGCAAACTAGGCCTAGAGGTTCCATTTAAACCAGCTATTCCTCTTCTGGGTATTTTCCCAGAAGATCTGAAAACATCATATCACTCTGATATATGTGCACCCATGTTTATAGCAGCGCAATTTGTAATAGCTAAAATGTGGAAGCAACTCAAGTGTCCATCCACAGAAGACTGGATTAAAAAATTGTGGCATTTTTATATAATGGAATATTATTCAGCTGTAAAGAAAGATAGTTTTGAGAACTTTGTAGGCAAGTGGTCAAAACTGGAGTCCATACTCATAAGTGAAATAAATCAGTGATACATGTGCAGGCAACGCATTGTATCACTGGTGTAAGAACCCCAGCGTGGGAATATAAACTAAGAGACATGAAGGAAATCTGTTCAAAAACAAAGAACAGATGGGACGAGGGAAAGGAGAAAAGAAAGAGACCGAAATGTATGTATGTATATATGAATATACATATATGCAGGAGGGCTAACATGGTTCTACTATTGTATTATATCACTTAATGCTAAGGAGAATTGATGACGGGTTATTTGATCAATATTGTATGTCTGTACGTATTATCCTGAACACACACTTCGAAGATATCAATATGCAAAGCAGCAACTATTGGTGGTTTTTTGTTGCTGTTGTTGTTGTTGTTGTTTGCCTGTTTTGTTTTCTGTCTTTGGATGTTTCGTTTTTGTGTTTTTCTGTTGTTGAGAGGATTAATGGTCTGACCAATTTTGCATGTCTGTATATGGGTTCATATATTTACACTTTGAAGATATCAATGGATAAAGCAATAACCACTGTTGAGACCATGTCACCTTGTCTATAGATCAGTTGTGATTGAACTATTTTTTATGCTAATTGGTGTCTGTTTGTTAATATGTTTTTGGACTTTTATTTTTTTAAAAAATAAAAAAAAAATTATATAAAAAAAAAAAGAAAGAAAACACTTTCTAGGCTTCTTGACCTGCTTCTAGGGGAAGAGCGAGGGAAGATGCAAGTGACCTTCCTGTTTTTGCCGTTTTCTCAACTCCCTTCAGTTTACATTTTTAAGATGCCAAGGTGTCATATGTGGGGAAACATGAGTCCTGAGCCATATCAGGGCTGATCTGATGTTTGTTACTTTATTTAAATCTGTTTATTTCTCTTTAGAAGGTTTTCAAATTTCTTTAGTGTTCTGAAAACTTCACAATTACAGTTGAGTGGTTTTGTTTTGTTTTACCCATACATTATACTGGGCGTTTATCCTTCTGTTTAGCATTCTGCCTTTTATTATACCTTTGATGGTGCTATTAGCTGGATGTTGGTCCATATATTGATTCTATATCTATTGTCATTGCTCTCTTCAACCTTTTAATTCATTTCCTGAGCAACATCCTTGCCTTTGTCAAAGCTTTTATTCAGATTTGTTTCTGAAATTCTGCTACATTTCCAAGATTTCTTCATTGGCAACTACCAGCCTAACAAAATAACAAATACTCAAAACTGAACCTAGTTTACATGTTACCACTGGCATTTAGTGGGACATTATATTTAGTATGCCACAGGAAAAGTTCCCACACTAAAATAAGGTAGAAGACAACCATCAAGTACACTGATTAGCTTCTAATTTGCTATTACTCTAAACAGCAAAAGAGAAAGTAAAAATAAAATTAGACCAGGTTAGTCTTAATCAAAATCTGGATGCAGAAAACACATCAAAATATATTTCTATTCTCAGATTTATTCTCCTCATCTAAAAATGGAAATTAAATATTTATTGCCTAAACTTAAGGAAAATATATTTATACTCATGTGAAATTAAAGATGAAAAATAAATGTTTTCATCTACTTGAACTGCATTATTATGCAAGTACCAAACTTACAAAATTATGCAAATCTCATACTTATCCAGTGTCACTGGTTGAACTCATATTTTTTTTTTCCCGCGGTACCTGGGATCGAACTCAGGACCTTGCGCTTGCCAGGCAAGCGCTTATGCCACTGAGCTATACCCCCAGCCCCTGGTTGAACTCATATTAAGTAAATAGTGGCTGCAAAATTATAGTAATTGGGAACTAAAATATTCACACTTCATCATACAGTTGTTGTACCTAATTTACACTCTACTATAAGAAATTCATTCAAATCTACTTTTGTTTTATTGTTTACTTTGTACCAATTTATAGATTTTCCCTTTCTATAGATATAAAAAATGTGAAATCAGAGAAACAAAAGAATGTGGATTAGATTAGGATTCAAGCCAGGTATCAGAAAGTAGACTCTGATTTTTTAAAAGTTATATTCAGTGCAAAAACAGATAATGTGATACTTATTTACGGTAGTTCACCTTGGCCTTTAGTCATTTGTTTATCCAAGAAGCTATTGATTGCAGCAAAGAGGGCAATAGTGACACAGGAGTAGGGAGAGAAGCAGTGTAATCTGTGCTGTTGGCTGTGCCAGGCAACAAAACTATAATTCACAAAGTGATAGATAACAGAAGGTAATTTTATGGTTACTAAGAATGAGTTTGCATTTGTTTGTGTAGTTACTATATAAATTTATAGATGCATTTTGTTTGTATCGCATTTTAAATTTTAGTGGCTGAGCAGGAAGAGGATGAAGTAGCGCAAGGAGTATGTTCATGAACTCCTTCCTTAGCAGCCACTTGTAAAGGTGGACTGTAATTCAACATGAAATAGGTTCAGAATGTTCCCACACACTCATTATAAATCAAGCTGCTCAGAAGGTTGGTGTTATTAAGTTTGTTTTTTTGATTTTCCCTCGCCCTTCCTCCATCATCTTATCTAGAGAGAGTTTAAAGGCTGGAAAAGTAATTCAGCAAGGACCACTTTTAGTGGCTGAAATAAAGAGAGTGTTGTTAGATACATTTCACTAAGCCATAAATGCAGTTCCAGGAGGCGGAGAGCGTATTTTCCCCCTGTATCACTGACGGACTTTGTCCTCTACTCTCCGACCAAAGTTTGGTAGCTAACCATTAATGTATATACGCAAAAGTTTGCATTGGATGTTTTGGAAGCAGTAGATAACTTCTCGTAGATGCTGGAAAATTATTCATAATATTTTCTTTATTTTTTGAGAAATTTAAATCCTATTTATAAAAAGAGTAGAATTTAACCTAAGAGAAGGTTGAAGTCTACATTGATAGAATTATCATCTTACTGGTGTTTCTTTGTGCCCTACAGTAGCTGACACTAGTTGACTTTCAGTGAATGAGCATTGAACAAGAATAGACTCTACTTTGAGCAACATGTTTTAGATAATGACTAAATTTATTGCTTCCTAATTCTCACCTACTGATGAGCATTGTCTCAGTCTGATGCAGGTTATTACCTAGACACTCTGTAAAAATGGATCTTAAACTTAACTAATTTAAGCCCTTTGGCTTAAATGAGCAAATGACTTTTCATGAAGATGTGAAGAGTTAAAGTGCTGCATAAATGTAAAACACTATTATGAAAAACTTGTGCTTAGTGTAACATTAAATTAATTAAGCACCAATTATCAAGGAACTATTACAGCCTTAGCTTGCACTATTCTTTTTTTCTACTTTTATGAGTACATATTTGCAACATACAATAATTGCATTCATGGTAGGGGATTGGCACAGGCACACAACACATTTCAATTTCCTTATTTTTCTCCCCTTCCTCAACCCCCTTTTATTTTTTCCAGCATCAGATTCATTTCTTTATCTTATAATACCTTATAAAGTTAGTTATTATATATACAGATTGAAAACTAGACTAAGAGGCCAAAAAATATATAAAACATGTAAGAAAATTGTGCTAAGTCAAGGTACAATTTTAGATACACTGTGTGCACTGGATTACAATGTAAGACCCTTTTTTCTTTATCTTTCTTCTTATTATCTGCCTGTTATTTCATTATATATGTATATATTGAGTTTTTCACAGAAGATGAACTATGCTATATTTAGGTTTGTGTGTCTGAGTTACTGCACTAAACATTAAGATCTTAAGGTGGGCCTATTTTCCACAAACGACTCAAGTTTATCCTTTTTATGGCAAGATAACACTCCACTGTGCATAAGTACATATTTTCTATTCATCTGCTGATGGACATCTGGCTCTTTCCAAGATGTAGCTGTTGTGAGCTGTGTGCTATGAACATGGGTGTACCTGCGTCCCTGTGGTGTGATGTCTTTAACTCTTTGGGGAAGATTCCCCCTAAGGAGAATAGCTGAATTAAATATAATTTCTACTTTTAGTTTTTTGAGGAATCTCCATACTGATTTCCACAGTGACTGTATAAGTTTACAGTCCCACCAACAATGGAGAAGGATTCCTTTCCCCCTACAGCCTTGCCAGCATTTGTTATTAGGTGAATTCTTGATCGTGGCTATTCTTTCTGGAGGCCTACACTATAGTCTTTAGGACACTTCTAAAAAGCGATGTCATGTTTCATGCTTTGCCTATGCTACATTCCAGGCTTTGAAGGTAGCTATAAAGAAACAATCTAATTAGAAATAAATAAAAATTAAATATGATCTAGCCAGTGGGATTACTCTTTTGCAGACACACTGCATGTTTCTATCTCCTTACATGACATTTTTCTACCTCTTAGTAACTGCTTGTGACATTCACTATGCCTACATTGCCCTTGCGTCTATTTCTGCCCATCCCAACCCATGTGCTCCTTTGCAGACCTAGTTCTCCTCACCTTCTCCCAAAGCCATTCCCAGACACACCACATGGACTCTCTGTGCCCTTTCTGCATTGCTGCACTCTGACCTGCAACCCACACCTGGCATTACCTCTTTGCATCGCAGCTTTGCACCCTGACCCTCACATCCAGATTGACCTCTCCCTAAGGACCAAGACAGACATTAGGAAATGCTGTAAGAAACAGTAATATTTCTTGTGCTTCTTTTTGTCTTCTCTTCCCTTTAACTGCAATAGTGCTTTAACTTGGTGTTCTAATGTGATATTGAGTAATATATGTCACACTGATACTGGGTACAGGTAAAGTCTTGAAAGTAGGAAAGGAAGAGATAGGAGGTGCAAAGATCTAGGGTCATTTCATAGAGAAGGCGCAAATTCTGCTGAAACTGTAGGAAGAACAGAGGTATATACAGATTACTCAGGAATAATAAACAGGACTTGCAAAAGTGTAAAATCAGGAGGTTATTAGTGCATCTTTAAAAGTTATGGGAAATATGACTTTTCTACATCAGTTTGTGAGAAAGACATTGGAAAAGCCTGATACGCAGATACAGTGCTTTGAGCAAGAAGACCACTGAAAGAACGCATAGTCTCATGACCACAGGAGAGAGGTGAAGACATTAAAATTTTAGGAACCTTAACTGGTAGCAGAGGACAAAATAAAGCAGAAAAAGAATAAATTGGACAAGACTCGATGAGAGTATGTGCTATAGTAATTAAGACTTGAAATAGTAAGTTTGTAAGTTAGTGTAAGGCTTTAGAGGAAAACATGGGACATTTTACATGATAAACGAAACAAGAGCTTAAATGTATGAAAAAGGGCACGGTGACCGTGTACCCATCAGCCATTGCCTGGGCTTTAAGATTACTGTTATGTTTACAAGACCGGACAGTTTACTCCGCTAAATAAGAGTATTAGAATAATAAAGTAACTCCTACCATTGCCACGTTTTCAAGAAACTTTCTGTTTAACACCAAAATACGATGCGAACTCACTTCATTCACTCCTGCAGGTCTCTGCGTGTGGTTTTCATCGCCCTGGAGTGACCCACGTATGCTCTGAGACTCCACACACACCTCAATTCCACCTCAAGACTCACCTCAGGAAGCTTTCATGATAACTACAGGTGGAGGTTGTCAGGGTGTTTGTTTGCCCCCTTATGCATCTCATATTCTTCCTATTAAATTTATTTGCATAATTTTATGACTGTGTAAGTTCTCTAAGGCATCCACCTTAAATTAGTCCCCACTGAATAGTTTGCATACAGTCGGTGCACGACAGCTGCGTGGAAGACAAATGGTGGCCAGAGGGCTCCCAACCTCAGAGTCTGGAGGCCTCTGTGGCACTGAGAGACATAGGAATGGCAGCTGGTTTAGGGAAGAGGAAACATTACTCTCTTTTAAATAAGTTGAATTTCAGTAAAAAAGCACTATATTAGGGAGTTGCCTTCATGGAAGAGAGCATTATATTTGATAATATCATACTAATAGGTCTACACTGAGAAGAAAATTAATGTGTGGCAAGAATATTGGAAATCATCCATGGGGAATTGGTAGAAAGATGAGAAACTAGTAAAAGACATGGAGAAGAGGAAGGTAAAGAAAGACCAACAAAGGCACTGTTCTAGAAATCAATGGGACTGGGCTTTAACAGTCAGTAGTCAACTGCCCAAAAGAGTGGCCCTTCAGGATTTGTACATGTAACCCCAGCAAAAGCATAAACAGTACTAAAATTGACTGCAGAGACTCTGACTTACAGCTTCTGTTAAGTTATGCCCTTGAAAGAAAAATCAAGTAAGAAGACATTATTTATCAGGATATTAAAGATAAAAAACTCTATGCAACAACTACAAATTATAGTGTATGCTCCACAACAATATGTCAATGAAAACAGTTCATCGAGAAAGGTTATGTACAATTCAGCTTCAGTGTACACTAATTTATTTTTCATTACATTTTTAATGAATTCATATTAGAGAGGGTCTCTTGGAGTCATAATATGTTATTTTTTAATAATTTATTTCTGAACTTTAAAAAATTAATAATATTTGTACAGAGCCATTTTATAATCACAAAGTAACACTTCAAGGTGTGAATTATGATATAATAACTCAAACTTTGTGCATTTAAACAAGCACTCATCCTATGGCCTCATTCTTAGTAAAGCAAAAGGTATGAATTATTATGTAATAACTCATGCTATGCCACATATTATTACTTAATTATGAAAGAAGAGGAGAATTTCAACTAATTCCAGTCTTGAAAAAAACCTTAACATTCTATCCTTGAGAAAAATGTCCTAGCTCTTATTTGATACAACAGAATCCTGTGTGCCTTTTTCCATTCAGAGCAGTTGAGATCAAGTTTTTACAGCATGTTCACGCTAATACGTCTGATTATTTCAGGTCTCCAGTGGAAAAGCTGAAGATTTCTACATAGCCTGTTGGTCTCTATTTCATGGATTCATCCAGTTACATCTCCAAATAAATAGCTGTATTATTTCAAAAGAGTTTTCAAATCTATTATGAAGTAGAAAATGTGACATCTCTTTCTAACAATGTCCAAAGAAAGTGAAAAGAAGCAAGGAAGGGAAGAAAAGAGGGAGACATGGAAAGTGCAGGAAAATAAGATTAAAGAAGGAATTTGTGTTAACTCTGCCGATTTGCAAATAAAGTTGTTAAATAATCGAAAAAATTACCCAAGACTGAGCAGAATAGTCTCATGTATTAGACAAAATATATTGCCTACTTGTCTATTAGAAAGACAACTACATATTTTTTTTGAAAGGTTGCAGCTATTTCCTCAGGCCCTATCACCAGTAATATCCCTAAATGATAGAGTGCGCCAGCCGGATTACACGCCTATAATCCGAGCACTCAGAAGGCTGAGACAGGAGGATTGCCACCATTTCATAGTGCATTGCACAGTGAGATCTTGTCTCAATAAAATAAAATAAATAATAGAATTTATTGCAAAATTCAAAACAATAAAATTATTTGTTCATCGCCTTCTCCTGTCTCACACAGGTTTCAGTGTTTGTTTTGTTGTGTTTTTTTGTTCTCCTTCCTGCTCTTATGAAACTTACAAGGAAAGAAAAAAATAAAAACAGAAAAACTAGATCTATTACAACATAGGACAGCTCAATAAAAAGCCAACATACTGAACAATTACATGGTCAGAAAGCTCTAATTTTTCAGATGCATCACTGAGGAAGGATATGTTAAAAATCTACTGGGCGTGTGTGTAATAAAGAAAAGGGAGCAGCAGGTACCATGTGCAGAACAAGAAGAGAATAAGCCACCACGCCACTGACTGGATGATTGCTGAGTGACTGAGTGGTCTTTATGACCACTTCTCAATTAATGAGTTAATGTTTAAAGCTGTTGCTTAAACTTTGTCCAATACTATATTCTTCTCTTACTTTACCTATAACCTCCCACTGTAATTTACTACCATTATGGAATTTTTGTATCTTAGAGTTAGGATTGTTGGATGTTAAAACCTAAAGCTGGTGACCTTACGTTCACAGTGCATGAAACAATCTCAATTTGTGCAAAGACTTGGTGACAGAACTAAGGCATCAACAGAGTAGCACATGGGACAAAACCATGCTGCACAGCCATGTGCTTGTTTGACTTACATAATGCTCTATGTGCCACATCTTCCAAAGCATCTTGACCTTCTTTGGGGTATGTAGGCCTCTCATGCTATAATCTAATGGTCCAATGGTTGCTATGTAATCTTACAGGTAGCAAGACAAAATGAGGGTTCTCTTTAATATCTCTGACATCATGGTGCAATCTGATGATCAGCCCTTGGGCTTTTTCCATTTTAAGTGATTCAGTTCATCATGTTGGCCTGAGATGGGTATGTTGGATACATGTATAAGAAGGGTACATGTATGTGATCCTGGATTACAATGTGATCCTGGATTACAGAAAGAACCCATATGTGTGTGTGCATACGTGTGGTTATATGCATATAGTTTATATGCTTATATAATGTGTTACATAACCTATGCTTATATCAAATATTTTATAATTGTGGTTGAATGATTTTTAATGTACTTCTTGGTAATAAACAGGACGGTGATATTAACTACTCATTTAATGCTTTATGTAGGTTTTTTTTAGATCATGTTATGCAAATTAGGTTCTGTATGAGTTTTGGGAGCATATATATTGGAGGTGAAGCTGGATATTTTTATAGTCATATACCTCCTCCCTACATGGTATAATTATTTTACCTAGACTACACACAAAATTGCTTTTGAATTTTTATTTAAACTGAAATTTGAGAAATAATCAACATGATCATTATTTTGCTTTAAGTTGCCTCTTTATGTGTTTATGACCTCCTTAAGATGAAAACCTTAAAGAATAAATTATTCATTTAATGAGAATAATAAAAATGAGATGTTTTCCTTCATAGAATGAGACAAATTCCTAATTAGTTTTCTGATTCTCTGAGGTCTGGATCTCATTTAATATTTCCTGGTTCTGAATGTAATATAGTTTTATACACTCTAGTTAAAAACCTGTGATAAGAGACTAAATACCACAGCACTATGCAATTAAGAAAATTAATTCCTTTAAAGAAAAATAAGAAGCAGAGCAGTAAGAGTTCACTTCAGAATGACAAAAATTAAAGTCTGACTGTACATCATATAATATTATTGCCATATGCCTCTATTGCTTTAGCTTAGCAAGACACACCACAGATGTCTTTGTAGCCACATGCCAGATTAAACTTGTGATCTGTACTCCACATGAGAATTTTCCCACTCACGGACATTGGAGAGAAGATGTTTTCAGTGCAGGGAAAAAGCTCTGTCTGTGAGTTTGAGGAGAACCACTGTTAGCGGGTCCCAAGTGCCTCACCCCAATATCTCATCCTGTCAGAGACGAGATATTCTTCTCTGGCTCCTTCTTTAAACTGAGCTGATGAACACCCCAAATGATAGCTGGTCTGAAGAACCACTTAGCCAGCGAGCTCCAAAGATGAAACCATGTCAGAGGAAGGATAAATATTTGTGACTGTTTAGGTATTTCTTTAGCACAGGGAGAAAATAACCAGCTTGCTCTCAGTGTGAAATAAACCCAAAAAAGGCAACTCATATTCCTTTCTCTGAGTTTCACGAGTTTCTTACTTGAGGCTTTCTAGATCTAAGCATCTAATTTCTTTCTGTGTTTATTATTTCATATTTTTAACATAGTATTTAATGCTTCCATAAAAGAAAAAAATTCTTGCCAGAATTCCATCTTTTCCTCCTTATTATGAAACAAAATTTTTTTGCTTAAAGGATACTGTGTTATATATGACTCAGTTAGTAGTAGACAACACTATTCAAAATTTTCTCCAGAAAATTGGCTACTTCCTAAATGCATATGACACCTAGTCTTTGAAAATAGCGAAGTCAATTGTTTTATCATACAGCAGCATATAGTCCCGTATTCTGGCTAGGATTTAGCAAGATGGTTTGTTGTATCCTTATAAACGTCTGCCCTTTTAACACACTGTAAATGCGCTCTAAAATGTGTGCTAGGTTCTGGTTGTTATGGGGAAGAATTAATGCATTCTATTGAATTTAACTTTTGCTGAAACATTCTTACCTCAGCTAAAGCTCCGAGCTATAACTGGAGCCCAGCTTCTAAGCAATTAAGGAATAAAAGACTTGGCGTTTATAATCCATCTTTTGTTCTGGGAAATGCCTATACTTAAATCAGTATGGCATTAGACAGGGGCTTGTGACCACTAAATATTTAATTTCATCAAAGTCCATCCATATTCTGTGTTTGACAAGCCCCTAACTAGGTAAGTATTATTTAAATAAGAAGGAATATTTCAATTAAGTATATGCTTCAAGTGATTAAGCCCTTTCTGCTTAAAGAATCAACTATCCTTCCTCACAACATAGAAAGTACAAATACCTAAGTGTAACATGCTGGTCCACCCAACACCCCTTAAATTCCTTCACCACATTTAGCCAACTTCACCTCTTTTTAAAAGCTTTTGCCTATTGTTCCTATAATGCTCTCCCCTACGACCCATCCAACCCTCCTCCTGCCACAGTACTGAACACAGGGCTTTCACACTGAGCTACATCTTCATGGTTTTTTTAAATTTTGAGACAGGGTCTCCAAATTGTCCAGGTGAGTCTCAAACTTGTCTCTTCCTGCCCCCACCTCCTATAGAGCTGGAATTATAGGTGTGAGCCACACCAGGCTCCTGTTATCTACGTAAATCCTATCACTTCTCCTGCGTCCATTTCAAATAAATTAATCCCTGACATCCCCCCCCGGAACGATTCTTTGCATCCTTCATATAGTCCTAACATGTTGAGCAAGAGGTTCGATGGGAGCATAATTTGAACTATGGCCTGTGTTTTCTCTATATCTGAGTGCCTTGGACATAGCAAGTGTTCAATAATTATTTATGGATTCAAGACAGACAACAGACAGTGCTTTATAGATACTTTGGTCTCTTGTTTTTATGCTCTGTTGTTATCGTTTGGATCTGGAATGACCCACCGAAGTCCCAGGTGTTCCAAGGTGGACGGTTGGATCATAGTCTTGTGACTCATCCACTGGCTCGTCAGCGGCTGATCACTGGGCCATGACCCGGAAGGGCGTATCTCCTTCCCTGGCTCCTCCCTTCTCTGCTTCCTGCTCGCCATGAGGGAAATGGCTTTCCTCCACCTAGTCTTCTCAAACCATGCCATTTTTGTCTGGAAGCCAGCTCGCCAGAGACCACGAGACAAAATGAGCCCCTCCTCCTTTAAATTGTGGATGTCAGTATTATGTTCTGGCAGTGAGCAAGTGGAACCTGCATACAACCACACACATGCAAAATTAAGTATATTTTAAAAAGGTGTAGGCGACTCCATCATTAGGATCCATCAGTTACTGCACCAGCTCAGCTCAGCCTTACACCTCTGCCCTTACACCTGACATGGCTCAGGGCCGCAGATGCACCTCTGCATGTTGCTCTATCCGATGTCTGCAAAACAGAACAGAGCTGTGCTACAGCAGCCTCTCTATAAGTTGCGCTGAAGCCTGCAAAAGGAATCTTTAGGTTACACATCTGGTTCTTCCTCTCAAGTACTATGAGCGCAACAGACTGGAGCGTGGGTTTCTCATCATGCCCACTAGCCATTTTCTTGTTTCCTTTGTATTAAAGATAATGGCTTTGTGAATTAGTGCGACATTTGCAATAAATCCACCAGAGCAGCTGAAAAGTATTTTGCCAGAGCAAGAAATTTATAAACCAGCCATTCATGCTGGCTCTTAAGTGGTCTTTGAAGAGTAGAATTAGAATTATTTTATCTGTTTACAAAGTAAGACTTAAGTTACTTTTTTAAAATAGTAAACTAAACATATTTAGTCTGGCTTAAATATTTTAGAGTTTTCATATCCACCCGTAGTTTGCATTCTTTGTTTTTAATCAGTGATTTAAAATAGATTCAAAGAATAAAGTAGGAAAGACTTCTAACTTTTTATTTTTAACCTAGTTGAGTATATTTTTATGAGAGCATATTCAAGTTTTTTGCACTTATGTGGTTGTTGCAAAGGCAAAATCCAAAAGATTTTTGGGTACTTTTCATTTTTTATTTGAAAATACATACAGAAAAAGTTATACATGTCTTTAAAACGCTCATAACTCTATCATTTGCATTATTTAAAATTTAAATGAAAGTTGCCCAGCATCTACTATTGAGATATAACCTTCCCTTCTTCCCAATATATCTTCCTGCACTTACAGAGACATATATATATGCTGTTACAGAGACACATACATACCATTTCTGAAGCAAAAAGTTGAAAAACTGAAATTTAAAGAGAAATTCATCAGTTTCTGTTGACTTTCTGCTTCTACAGCAAAATGTAGGACTTTGATGCTCAATTCTACCTACTTTTTCTTCCTTTCTGTAATTCACTATAGTCTGCTTTTCTTCTCTAGAATTAAGAATCAATTTGCTATGTCATCTTTAAGGTACATTTCCAAGCTGATCCCTTCTCCAGATTATTAAAGCATTTTTTGTTGTTGTTTTGCTTTTGGTTCTGTTGTTGTTTGTTTTGGTTTGTATTTGTGTTGGTTATTTTTGTGTTTGTCTGTTTTAACAACTATCACTTTTGGAGCACAGTGAAGACAAACTCTAAAATGAGGATTAAAAATGGTGACTGATAATCAGCGGCTCTCATAAAAAAAAATCAATTCAAAATCAAAAGCAAAAGGGAAACTTCAATGTGCATGAAGAGCGGTCACTGTAATCTAAAGGTGTCTTCCCTCTATCCAGTGGTTACACCTTTCTGCAGAGCACGAGAGGGGAAGCATCACTCCTGTCTTGCTTGTACCACGAGAAGAGAGGGCGAGAAGGCGCTGGGTGTCACAGCTATTTCCAAAAGGAGGATTCTACCCTCACTCCCTCCTGCATCTAATCAACTGCATATGCTGTTTATTGCTCCAGACTTGGGAACATTGCCGCTTAATTAAATTGTTTCACTCTTTGGCTATCATAAATGCCACATCTATTTAAAGCCATGTTTTATTTAGTTAAAGTTTGTTTTATCATCCACAGAAAGGATTATTAAATTGAACAGGCCACTATTTTGGCTCAAGTTAAAATCAATAATATTTAGCCGGGTCTGAGGTGCTGAATTCCGCAACGCCCTGCTTCGCGCTTTGCTGCAGCTCTGTGTCTCAGCGTCACTGACGGTCCTCGCTCCCGCGTGCACCTATGATTTATGGCTGCTCTAGGAGGTGGGACGAAAGCTTCAAGGCCTCTTGCAGTGTTTAAGCTTCTAATAATCGGAGGAGTTTTGGTTTCTTACTCTTTGAACTGAGACTGCCATTCTCAATTTTAACTCATAAAAAATGGAATTTTTAAAAGAGTTTAATCTGTACAATAAAATAGTTAATATCTGAGTTTTGGAAAGAATATAGTTCTATAAAGCGTGCCCTCAAATTTTATCTAAAGCAAATATGAATTCAAATCCTTAGACTGGGACTTTTTTTTTTATCTCTTCCTTGTTTCTTTATTACTTTAAGATAATCTGAGAGATGAAATCTTCAAATGCCCTACAGTAGTCTCATACTTTAAAATTTTTCCAACAGCAAACTTCTCATTCATAAAACTATAACTCACTCTTCAATGCATGATGTTTTTATTTTCCTGTTTAATTTACATAATGAAAATGGTTATAAATAACATTATCAGAATGCTTTATATCAGAGCATAAATGATTGTTAATTGCTCAAACACAAAGAAAGTTTGTCATTCAATAACTATAAAAATTATTTTTCATTATGTTGGGCATGTCAGACACTAATTATTTAAGTAGGGATGGTTAAATTTCACTACAACACATCCCACAAAAGTGAGATGTATGTTTTTTGTTAAAGTAAAAAATGCCTTCACTGTAGGCACGAAGACCACAGCAGGAAGGAGGGATGAGGAGCTTCTTGAGATCTATATTTTTTAAAGGAAATACATATGAAAAGTAAATTATTGCTAGCTTAACCACAAATATCACCCAATGGTTAATTTGATCTATTATGGTATACACTGCTAAAAATCTTAGGATTTAAAACACAAGAAATCAGTTGCTGTAACTATATTAAAATATTATTTATTTTTGTTATCTAATTCTAGACTATTTCAATAAAAAGCAAATTTAAAATAACTTTTATTTAAGTTATATTAAGATTTGTTTCTCTCCCCAAAATACTGACAAAAGAAATTTGAAAACCCCTTACAGTTATTCCTGTTTTGTAGATTTTATATATTCTACATCAAGTGAATCTAAAAGAAATGAATAAAATTACCTCGAACATACTAAGTTAAAACCTAAGAAGAAATATACTATAAAGTGTATTTTATACCTATACTTTTAAGTATTTAGTGTTAATAAAAATATGCACCTTTGTAATGATTTTTATATACTGTAAATCTTTTGTTCTGTTAATCAATCAACTTGGAATTCAGAAATACTACTTGACTATATAGGCTGTATAGAAGAGTCTTTAAAATAATTTCAACAGATATCTTAACTTGCCATAAAGTCAAAGTTTTATGTAAATAATTTGAAAAATTATACTTAGAATTTGGCTTCCTATCAATACTCAAGAATGGAGACCAATACCACAAAAATATTCAATCCCATGCTAAAAGAATTAACTACACCTGTTTAATCATCACTGGTAAGGATTTACATTTAAAATACCAGAAACAGTGTAAGGTTTTTGACTTATGCCAAGGGACATTTAAAAGCATCCCTTTCCTTTATTTTTAACTTCTACTTGTAGAGAAAGGAAATAACCTTTACTGTATAGTCGGTATAAAAAGGAACCAGATGATTCATCTCTGTGAATCTGCTTGTTGAATTTGATGGATCATTCTTAAAAGCGACGTTGCTAATCTTCAGGTTTTCTTTTTTAGGTTATTCACAGATCAGTGGGTTTTCCAGCTAATACAGGTCTGATGCTCTTCTGTCTTCACACATGGTATTCATCATATCTTGACAAGAAAAGACCTTCAGTCTACAAATAACCTTCACTGAAGTAAGACATGTAAGTGGGTTTCTTTATGAAAGATAGATTTTATGGCTGAATAAAAAACAACTGTAGTTAAAAAGTGTCATTGTATGGCCTTATTTGAAAATTTTTTCCTTACAGGAACTTTAATGTTTGTTGTAGAAACTACTAATAGGCCAAAAAAGACAAAAGTATTCAATTACTTTATCATTAACCACAAATGCAACAGGAAGGGTTGATCAGCTGCGTATTTTATCATTCAGAAGCGTTCAGCCTTTAAAATATTTAAGCATCCACATTAGTTCTTGTCAAACTAGCACAAAGCAGTGCATAATATGACCTGTGTGTAAGAGCAGAACAAGATAAGAGGTTACAGCCAGGGTGAAATTTCCACAATAGGATTGCCCTGTGCTACAGATAACAGTTCTGCTCCCTGTTTGCAGGCAATTACTAAATGATGTCAGATGCTTTCTTTATATTTTTACTTGTCCATACTAAGGAAGAGCATTGAGTTTACCTGATGCTGAACTACCAAAGATTAAACAATACACTTGAGCATCCTACACCCACTGCATTATTTCATATGGCAAATTAGAAAAGGTAAAAGTTTGATTGAATTGTGTGGTGTCAGTGTGATTTTTTGGATTGTCATGGGATAAGGGATAACGTTAAAGAAATACGAAGAACTTTCAAGATAGGCAAGCATCAGAATGGTTTCTCGGGGAATCTAGACTATCTGATCAATCTCTTTGCATGGTCTACTGAATGCTGCATTAAAAGGAGATCACTGACATCCTGTCTTAAAACTTCTTTTAAACTCTTCCATTGTCATCAGCTATATGAGCAAAATCTTATATAAACCAAACATATCAAAACATGTTTATCAATGGAAATTAATATTGAGCACCTTTAAGTATGAATTTTACCCCAACTATGTAGGAGAAGAAAAGCTAGGAAAAATCTGATTAACAAGAAAGAGACAATCCTAGTAAAAATTTCTACCAAACTTCATTAGACATTTATTGCAAAGCTTCCTGTCTAGTTTTTAAGTCAAACAATGCTCCTGAAGGGGAAAAATTTACTGTTAATGAGATATCAGGAAATTTCACAATAGGATGCTTCTATTTGGTAAAACTATATCAATATTAACCAAGTAACTCATTCATTTATTCACTCAACAAACACTGCATTTCTGATATATACAAGTTGCTGGAGAAATAATGGTAACGCAAACAGATAAGGCCCCGGCCTTCAAGGAGCTTATGTTATAGCAATGGGAAAGAATAACAATAAATGAAAATAAATATAAAACAGTTGCAGGGTGGGATGTACAATGCATGAAATCAAAACTGTTGCAATGAAACAGACCAATCTGGGCAAGTTTCTCTAAGGAAATGATATTTCAGCTGAGATTTAGAAAAAGATGTCAGCTGATTATCTGAAAACCAGGAGCAAGTTGTTTGCTGCTGAGGAAGCAGGAAGGGTTCAGAGCTGAGACAAGGTAACAAGTCCTGACCAAAACATAGCCCACAGCAGAAATGGAAGAATTCAATCAGGCTTGGAAGCCTGGAGCCTGGATTTGATTCTGGTGTCACTGAGAATGTTAAGCAGTCTTTGCTGAGATATCGTAAGATTACATTCAATTCCAACTCACTAAAACAATACAGTAAAAATAAAAAATTCAAGTGAAAAAGGATCTCAAAATATACATTATATGGTCTAAAAAAGTTAAAAATAGATTCATGTCTTAGAAAGTTAATAAACTATCCTTGTGGAAAATATGACTGGATTGTCAGAGCAAACAAAAACAAGACAGAAAACCCACTGGGTATAGAACACAGATACATAGAAATAAAGCTTTCAGTGATAGTCACAGGCACTGTAAAATAAAATTGCAAATTCCAGGGGTTTTAAGATAGCAAGTATTTTTAAAATCATAGCATTGATAAAACTATTGAAATTTCACCTTCAAGGTGAAATTTGGATACTAACACATCGTATGTAATTTCTCTAATGTTATTTAAAATACTCAATTAATTTCCAAAGTCATAGCTTTCAGAAATAATTACTTATGGCTGACATTTTATTTATACTGTAATAAAAGAATAAAATAATATCAAACTTTGGAAGGAACACAGTATTTCCAGACTAGCAGTTTAGTAAATATTTGGGGGGCCACACTTATCTTTAAAATCTACTGTGAATAATTTAATATGACAGGGGCCAGGGACATAGCTCAGTAGCACAAGCACATGCCTGGCAAACGCAAGGTCCTCAGTTCAATTCCTAGTACCAAAATAAAGGGTTGCTGGGTGGTAGCTCAGCTGCACGAGCCCTGCCTGGCAAGCACAGGGACTTGAGTTTGATTCTTAGTACAAAAATAAAATTGACAAGATTTAATACAACATCACTGAGTGGAGCAGTAGCATGCAGTGGAATTATAAATTTATAGAAAGGCTTACAATAAAATCATGAAGGAAATCACAAACCAGCAGGCTTGTGGCAGTATGTTGTAATTGCTTAGCAGAACCTGAGAAAATAACAAGATGCAGAAAGTGGATATTAGATGTGTAAACACTTGAATGTAAAAGGGTATCACAGATTTTGGATATTTTAAACTATTTGTAATAAGCAAATATTAATCGTGATTGTACATCTTTCTAAAAGAATCGCCAATGGAGAGTGCAAATGCCCCACTCTTCTTCCCAGAGCTCTTTGTGTTTTGAACTGAGAAACTGGATTACGCTTAAGCTTTTTCTATTTATTAAGACAAGCCTGGGCAACTAACATGGATGGCCTTGCTGTTCTGTTGAAATTCTAGAGTTCGCTACAAACTCCGGGACATTCCCCTTCTGCTTTCATTACTCACTCATTCTTTCTTTCATTCAAAATCACTTATTGAACACTTACAGCGCGGTAAACACCGATCTCGATACTTAAACAACGAAAGCTCCCCCTGGGCTCAGAAAGCTTATACTGGATCAGCAGAAAACAAGTGATAAATATTAGCCATAATAAAGAATTCCTTTCTATAGCAGATTAGAAGATGACAAACGCATGAACAAGACACAGTTGCAGGAGACAAGGGAGACACAGCAGTGAGGCAGGTCACCGAATTACAGGCCCGGTTGGCAAACACCTCCTTGAGGAGGTGCCTTGAAAGTAAAGACTTAAAAAGGGAATGGGCCTCCGGCTGCTGGGAAAAATATTCAGGACAGGGCCTAAGGAAGAGGTTTCAGAGGAACAGCAAGGAGCTTGAGTGAGGACAGGGCAAGAGAGGGAGTAATTTGACCCTGTCCTGAGCCCCTGGAATAGGAGCCCTGCGATGTTAATAAAGTGGGTGGTATTAGACTTATTCTGAATTTGTGTTTTAGCAACAAGCATGCTATTTTGCTTGGAATTTTAACCACAGATCCATAACAGTATCAGAGTATTCTAAAGATTTTTTTATTTACATGCGATAGTTTTCTTTCTATTATCATCACTCTTTCAGAATGTTGCGGGTACCACCTCCCCAGGTACCCCGTGGTGCTCACTCAGGGGAGCTATAGAGGTTCCTAAAGACGCTGCTCCTCTCCGAGGAGCAAACGCTAGTCCAGAAGACTCAGAATGATGAAGAAGCCCAAGGAGATGCCCAAAGGCAAGAACTAAATGTATAGTCATCACTTGGGAAATGTGGTACATACATGGAAAAATATATTTGTCTTAAAAATGCATAAATTAAGTGTCCAAATATAACAAGTAAAAAGAAGCTATGAAAAATCAAATCCTACATGCACAACAGTCTGTCTCATCTACTAGCAGCCAGCACTCCGATTTTGGTTTGTTTACTTCGATTTGCCCATTACACTACGGTCCAACTGGGGGAGAAATGGGACTGCCATGCTTCAATATTTTCAAACAAAGCAGGAATATTTTAATAAACTGTCAGCCTGAAATATTCCAAGGGAAAGCGAATGGTTCACAAAGCAGAGTGCTTTCCTCAACAAACCAACAATATGTGTTTATTGCGTTGGCACCCGGACCACCACACGATCACTGTAAAAGCTCCGCGTTGTTTCCATCTGGCGAAGAGAATGCAAGATGTTGTATAAACTACCAGAAGAGCTCTATTTCACTGTAATTAAAATTTAGCATTACACTTAAGCAATAAGGCAACTCCAGGAGATGTGATTATCATGAGGTAATGACCTCGGGGCGTTGCAAGGCATACAAGGAACCAAATGCCTCCAATCCTCCAGGGGCAAGAGTATTTCTACATAACAATCTCCACCTCCTCCGGCTTCCCCACCCTTGCCCCTCATGCTGTTTGATCAGGGAAAGAAGAAAGCTTGGGATTAAGAGTGCCAGCATGATTTCTGCAAAAAGAGGACGTTGGGGGACTGGTATATGACAAAGTTGGCATTGTAGAATGCTGAAGCAGCAGTTTTAAATGAGTTGTGTTGTTTGTGCCATAATTATGCAATGGCTTTAGAATTCTCTGGACACAGATAGAACTGTCAGTGATGTCATAGTCTTGTAAGTAATCCTCAGCAAGGGCACAGAGCTAACCTTTTCCCCCTGTTTCGGTTTTGTGATTTCCATTCCATAATAGCAATAAGATATGACAGGTGGTGCATTTCTTGAGGTTTATTAGTCTTCTTGGGTGGTTGAAGCCATTCAGCCTTTGGCCTGAACCTCTCAAGGCATCTGAGATGTATAATAATTCCCCCAAAAAGCAGCTCCTGTCATGTCTTATTGCTTAATTACTTTGTACTACAAAGTAATTTTTCTTAAAGTGAATGCAGATAACACTGCTTACTTTACAATTTACTCTACCCTACTAGAAACCACTTGTAAGTTGGGATAACGTAAAACAGTTCTACTCTAATGAACAAGAGAATGTTTATTATTATTATTTTATTATTATTACTATCATTATTATTAATAGCCTTAAACTAAAATTCACATAAAATTATGGAAAATATTTATATATTTTAACAATTTGCTAGAGTTGGAAGTAATAAACTAAAATTAGATCCAATATAAAATAATATAATCATCAAAGACAGTTCATATTCAAAGAGGTAATAGATACCTGAAGTTATTCAAAAACAGGGCCAGGGATGTAGCTCAGCTACACAGGTGCCTGCTTGGCAAGCACAAGGTCCTGAGTTTGATTCCTGGTAACAAAAAGAAACACATAAACAAACAAATAAATAAATAACTTAAATTGTTCTACACCAGAGAAGTGAAAGTTGGAGCTTAACTTGGAAATAATATGTTAATAAGAAAAATGACACTTAAATAGTATAAACTGAAGCATGGGAATATTATTAAAGTATTTAAAATTAATAATAGAGAAGATACTTTTATATGTAAATATATGCGTTTGCATATAATCCATGATACATTAATAAACAGAAATGGTTAAAGAGTAAATGTGTAAAGTATTAAGTATTTCCCACACCACAAGGAAGCGCTTGTTAAGTAGGAATGAACCTGATCAACAGTCTGTCCAGATAAAATTTGGAATTTCTTTGGCCTCTATTTCATTTGACCTATGCTTAGTTCTTTCCCAGTAAACTTGCTAAATTCTCCAGGTAAGATGGTATAATTTGAATTTCTGTTGTGGCTGAATCTAAGGTCAGGAGAGCTTATAAATTCAGAATACTTTGCAGTGAGTCCATATATTCGTAAAACTCAGAAATATCTGTACAAGGATTAACTCACAGGAAAAAATGATGTGCATCAATGAACATGCTATACATATGCAGATCACTGAGTCTAAGCTATAGACTAGAACACTCTCCAAATTAATCCCTATAATTAATTGGTGTAACTTAGGTACATAACAAAATGATAAATTATAGATGGGGGCTCCATCTGTGTAATTCTCTCTTTGACAACCCCTAACCACTAGCAACTTGGCAGTCCTTTCAGCCAAAGATGTGAGTATATGTATGTGCAGCTCGAGGGACAGGGGCAAAAGAAGGCTAAGAATTTACCCCAGGTCCCGCCTGCTCCCAGACTATGTCTTTGATTAACACTTTGCTTGGAGAAAAAGCTAGGAAATTCAGTTCCTCTTCTTTAGCTGATTATTCCTATGATTTCAGCCAAGGTCATCTGAGCTTCTCAAGCTAGACTTCTTATTTGAAAAAAAAGCGGCAGTAACAGCAGCCCTACCCTTTCCAAAGCCTGCTCTCGACCAAGCAGGAAAAAGGAGTGGGAAACCCATCAACACACCTTGCTGGAAAACACCAAACCAGAGGGATAAGGTGGGAGGGAAGAGAGATTATCACAGTCTTGTTTTCTATGTGCATCAGATACAAAATGAAAGGGATCAATTCTACAATAGTTACCATGAGTCATAAAGTCCCATACCAAAAAGATAAACATAAGAGAAATTTATTTGCTAAATCTCACCTGTGTTGCAAGGCATTGGTCACTTCCTGATAAAAGATATTGCTTGCTTTGGCCTCCTGCCTAAAGCTGCCTTCATTGGAAAAAAGATAACCAATCCTTCTTTGTATTATTTCCAATTTTATCCATAGAGAAATTTGCATTTCCCGATCTGCTGCTTCTGGACATCATTTTGCTATTTTCATTATTATAAACACCTAAGTTGTAGATGCTGTTTGGAGCGTGTTCAAAGCAATAGTTTCTGGATTATAAACTACACAGTGGGGGAAAAATACTGACATGAATCGTTGTATCAAGAGTGTTAGAAAGAGCCTTCAATGTTAAGAAGGAGATATTTTGCCAGGGATATAGCTCAGTGGCATAAGCACGTTCCTGGCAAGTGCAAGGTCCTGAGTTTGATTCCTGGTACCAAAAGAAGAAATATTCTTACTCTAAAATTTATCTGCAAATACTATTCAGAATGTCTGCAGATATTTCACACAAAGCCAATTATGCATTTATCCTTCTCCATTCAGTTTTTCTTGGTTCATTTCACAGCCCTGTCCTTGTATTGAATAAATTACACGACTCCTCTTTCGAGAGTGCATGTTTTCACCTAGAACTTTTTCTTGAAGAAATTTAAATTTTATGTTGTGTTTTTCCTTCAAAATCTGTTTAAAATGTTTTCTGGCCATATAGTACGTGAACACGGAGGAAGTACGTGAACACGGAGGAAGTACTTGAACACAGAGGAAGGCTCCCACAAGGGAAATTTTCTACTCTCTTCAACAAATATTTGGTTTCCCTTGAGTTCTTTGATTTTTTTTTTTTTTTTTTTTTTTTTTACTTTTTAAAGGAAACTAGCTTCTTAAATTAGGCCTATCAAAAGAGTAGTAAAATTAGGATTATGTAGTAAATAACAAAAATTTAAAAAGAAATCAAATGTAATTTCAACTTTCCCAAATACTCCTTTCTCAAAGGTATTTCTCTCTTTGGAGGTAAGAGTGTAAAATATGGAAGCTTTCTTAAATCAAGTACACATTTGACAGGGACTATTCACTTCTATAAACTATTTACTGCCGGGCATGGCAGCACACGCCTGTTATCCCAGCACTCAAGCGGCTAAGGCGGGTCCCTTGCTGTAAGTTTAGGGCCAGTCTAGGCCACAAAATAATTCAAAGCCAATCTGAACTACATAATGAGATCCCGTCTCAGATAAACAAACAAACAAAAAACTCTTTATCCATAATCTTCCGGATACCTGCTCAAGGAAAAAGGTTCAATGACTTTTTCAAAGATCAGATTTTTATTGCACAAAGAGGTGGTGAACTTGGAACAACCAGTAGCCAACACGTATCTACTGGTTTTCTATCTATCTGTCGAGCCATCATTCACTTATGTATATTTTATAATGCCATGTGGCCAGAACGATGTTAGAACAGGAGAATTCATAAAGGCAGGAGCCCCACACTCCTCTCCCCCTAGGGCTCTGGCAACAACCCAACACATAAGCTCAACTCCTGATAACGCCCCTGGGTGAGTTTGACTTCCATGAGGGTGGTGACGGTGGCCAAGATACTCAGAGTTATTGTATTGGTGTGGCTGCTTTATGGGCCGCCAGGACCCTAGTTTCAGAACGCCGGTGCTCTTGGGAACATAGACACTAGTTTGTTGCTGTTTTGTCTTTGTTGTTGTTTCTTTGTTACCAACGGTTTCCTTTTGTTCCTTCTTTTCAAAGGTAGGATCTTACAACGCGGTTTAGACTTGTCTTCAGGTCACTATGTAGCAGCCCAGCTTGGTACCAAACTCACCGTGATCCTCCTGCCTCAGTCTTCCAAGTTCTGGGATTATAGGTGGGTGCCACCAAATGCAGCTCTAGCTCCAATTTTCTATCCCACATCTAAGATGGTGACAATGATTACACATTTGTCATGGGATGAAAAGTTATTCCAAGCCTTTCCAATAATCTTCATGAGGCTCCTTGAAACTGTGTTGCATTCCCAGGCACTACATGGGCTTATTATGAGATTTAAGGGTTTATCTTCACAGTAATTCCTCACACGTTCAGGATTCAAACATACTTTTTGTATTTCTTTGAATTAGAACTATAAGATGTGAGTGCTTACGCTTCAGGAATACCCCTCCAGCTTGATGCATTGTCGTTATTTGGCATTTTGTCCAGTGCTAGATCTTGATGGCCATGATGAATCTTGACAGTGTAAGATTTTCACGCATCTGACATGAAAGGATTCCATTCTGGCTCTGTAGACGTGTATTTCCTGTTTGTGTGATTTCTTTTTCTTACATTTTAATAGGCAGTGTGATTATGAAAACTAAAAGGCAAACTTTTAAAAAGGTTAAGGAAGTAAAGGAGAAAATTTTAAAGGTTCTATAAAGTGACACAGATCACAGAACATTTTTGGAAAGTTAATGTAATAGATTTCTACAAGCACAATGTATGCCTTATTGTCCAAGTCACTGATGGAGCAGGAACTGCAAAAATCAATGCACTTATAAACACAAGACATTTTAAAACAACTGCTGAATACTCAAGTTCCACTAAACCATGAACTCAGGCTGCTAACAAGTAAAATATCCTCAGACTGAGGCCTCATCTCCTTTGCCGTCCTCTCTCAACTTCACAAACTGTGAAAAATGTAGAATAATGAGTCATTGGGAGAATTAGTGTCTTATCAAATTCAGATTATATGAGTAGCTTCTTAAAAATCTGGAAGCAGATTTATAGGTGATGTAACATCAGAACATGATTCCAGTGAGGATAACTTGAACTCCTACTATGCTTTGGCCCCTGTGATGCTGCCGCCTGATTTGGCATGCTGAAGCCAGCCAATATTGCATCTTTCAAGTTCCTGGCCTCCAATTCAGAGGACAGAATCAATCTAAAATGAACCTCTGCTTACATAAATGACGTCCTCGTTTGCCTTGCTGAAGGGAATTAGCTTATCTGAAGCAGCCTGGTGACAAATCCAAAAGTTTCTTGATGAGAACAGATCTTATAGTTCCAGTAAATTAGCACACACCAAATACAGTATCTGCTGAATCTTCAGTATTGCAGCAGATGCCAATCTATTGTCAGCAGTAGAAAATGACCTTCAAGAAGCGAGCTTAAACTAAGGCTTCTGGAGTTTAATTGAGCCAGTGACTAGACCCAAAAGTGTTGAATCTTTGCTCAACTACTTCACACCGAGAATAAGTCTTCTCTGACTTCATGAATTTATTTATTAACCCTGGAGAAGTTTTAATACACCAAGAAAAGTCTAAAAAAGACTCCTTCCTGCCAGTATTCTAAAGTTCTGGCGTTCCCTTTGCTTCAGCGTGTAATTCACAGCCGCAGGTTGGCAGTGTGAATCACAGGGCTGGCTGTTCTGTGGATTCTCCATCCAGCCTCATCCTTGGACTCCTGTCAATATTGTGAAGTCGCTAATCTGCTTCACAGAATTCATAAAAGAAGAAGAATGCTAAAAATTATATATATTTTTGATAAATGAGAATTCACTCAGAGATTATGATGTGCTTCTAATTTTTGTTTCACATAACTGTAGCTCATTTCATCTGACCTCACTATCTGGCAACCGCCTACATGTATCTGTCTCTATCTGGATTGGTGAATCTAAATGAAGTATATATTCCAAAGTTTGAAAGATGCAGTTCTTTGTATTTTTGTGTCCTCCTGTAAATTTCACATTTTATCAAAATTCAAAGTAAGTCCCTCCAAATTAAAAAATAAATAAAAGTGGGAGAGTAACAGAAAGATAAAAACTAAATGCAATATATGACCTTGAACTGGATTCTAGACTACAGGAAAAAATTGCCTCAAAAGATGGCAGTTGCTGAATTTCAGAAAAAACAGATATACTAGAAAATAGTGTTGCTGGTGACCAGGGATATAGCCCAGTGGCATAAGTGCCTGCAAAGCACAAGGTCCTGCGTTTGAACCCTGCTACCAAAAAAAAAAAAAAAAAAAAGCATTGCTAATTTCCTGATCTTAATAATTGTAGCTATGTAAGTGAATATTTTTCTTACTTTTAAGAAATATTTAGGGGTAAAATGGTACAATGTTTGCAAGATACTTGCAGGGATTTAGAAATATATACACATGTACAGGCACAGATACATAGAGAAAGAAAATTATAGAACAAATGTAGGAAAATGGTAAAGTTGGATGACTCTTGATGAAGGTGTGTAAGAGATTCTTTTGGCAGGACTTGACTCTTTTCAGCACATTAGAAATCATTTCAGGCTGGGGCTGTGGAGCTTGTGCAAGCCTCTGGATTTGATCCCCAGAAGCAAATTAATTAACCAATTAATTAATCCAAACTAAAAATGTAAGTATATGTGCTGTATAACTTGAAATAAGTCTCTTTTGCAAAATATTGTTAAATTAGCTTTAAAATACTGCCTAGGACACATCACCTTTCTGAGAGGTAGATGACCTGGCCCACACACCTCCCTCCTGGCCCATTTACAGTAACAGGAAGTATATTACTGTGGCCCTCAGGACAGGACTCTTGGTCTATGATCCCTGATTCGTGATCCCTGTCCTACTTTGAAATCTCAGGGCTGACATTTTCTCATCTTTGGATTTCTACATGAACCACCAGGTTAACTTTGCCTCCCTACTATCACTAATGTCTAACCTGTAACCACCCGCTCTAACTTCCACCTCTCCTGCTTCTGCACCCCCACGCCCACCTCCTTGATTCAAGCTCCTATTGGCTCTCTGTCTGAACCAAGCTGAACTTTTAACTCAAAACAACAAGTTTTGTATTTCAAACCAACCTCCATATGTGATACCTCCCTACTTCAGCAAGCAAAATACTTGAGTCTGTATTTTTATATATGTATTTTTCATTTTAAAAATTTATGCTTAATGTGTATTGCCTTCTGATTGGAACACCATACAACATTAATTGCTTTTGGATTTTTCTCTCAGACTTTATAATTTTTAAATTCTTATGTTTCTTTTTTGAGATAAACTTTATTTAAATTTCATTACATTACTGATATTCCTTCCGGGTAATATAACAAAACACATTGAGTAACTTTCACAGTTTCGTGAAGCAGAACTGAATTAAAACCCAATATACTCACATAAAAATTGGACAGCTTTCTTTTGTTTCATTTTTACATTAACTGTCAAGATATTCCAAACCATTTTTTTTATAATAGCTATTCTTTCTGGGATAAGGTGGAATCTTAGTGCTGTTTTAATTTCATTTCTTGGGCTGGGGATATAGCTCAGTGGAATAAGCGCCTGCCTAGCAAGCGCAGGGTCCTGAGTTCGATCCCCAGTACCGCCAAAAAAAAAAAAAAAAGCAATATAAATTAATTTCATTTCTTTGTCAGATAGTGATATAAAGCATGTTTTTCATGTATTTATGTTGGTGGGAATGTAACTAGTACAATCACTATGGAAATTAGTATGGAGATTCCTCAAAAAACTAAAGATCCCATTTAACCCAACCAATCCCCTCCTGGGTATATTCCCGAAAGAGTTAAAGACCTCATACTACGTAGATAGATGTGTACCCATGTTTAAAGCAGCACAATTATAGCAGCTAAATCTTGAAAGCATCCTATATGTCCATCAACAGATAAATGGATAAAGAAAATGTCATATTTGTACACCACAAATTACCACTGTGCCACAAGGACAGACAAATTTGAGTCATGTGTGGGAAGGTGGGTGCACCTTGAGACCATAATGTTAATTAAATAAATTGGACACGCAGTTTAAATATCACATTGTTTCTCCTACATAAGAAATCCAGACTAAAAGTAAAGAGCAAAGTAAAAGGTAGACAATAGGAAGCAGAGAGATAGATTATCATCACAGGAGAAGGGGATCAACAGGTAGAGGGAAGGGGAGGGGAGGGGTGAAGGGATCAGTGTGAGAAATAAGGAACCAGGATGGGCTGTGTAGATGTACCACCTCCCCACAAGGCCTGCAAACCCAGTGTACGGCAAGCGTGGACACACATGGAGAAAGAGAGGAGATGAAGAGTTGGGCAGAGGGAGGAGGGCGGCTGGAACAGGATGAAGAAAGGGAACGAGGATGCGCTGTGTGCACCCACCAGCTTGCCACAGTGCAAGCGAGCACTGTTATGATACTCATGTACTGACGAAGTAAAATTTAAAAAGTAGAGTGGTAAAAGAAAAAAATATTCCAAGACAGCTATATGAACAAAAGTGTCGCTCAGAAGTACATAAAAAGCCCAAAGGGAAGTGACAGTAGTTAAGAGGGCAAGAGTTTAAACTCTGGTTTCAAATACCGGAATCTGGACTTAAAGAGCAATTCTTCTGTCTCTAACGTAGACATGGGCAAAAGAACAATTTCATTGCTTGAACTGGAGAAAACTGAAACTGATGTATGAAATTACTATTCATTCATCTTTTTAAAAGATTCTTTGGCAGTTCCAAGTAGAGCACGTTGAGTTGAGGGCACTTTCTCATAAAATGACATAACTTTCCAGAAGAAACACAACACTGCCTACATATCAGATAGTCTACATGTTATGCCAGTTTAGCATTAGGAAAGATTTTTTTTAATCCTCCTTCCACTTCCCAAAGTGGACACACTCACCACCTCTTCCCCCTATGTGTCATAGAATTGTTGTTTTTGTTTTGTTGTCTTTTTGAGACAGGGTCTCCCTATGCAGTTCAGGCTGGCCTTGAGCTCACTTTGTAGCCCAGGCTGGTCTCAAACTTGCAACAATCCTCCTGCCTCAGCCTCCTGAGTGCTGGGTTTACAGGCGTGCACCACCACACCCAGCCTAGTGTCATAGAATTGTAACATTTGTGTAAAACTAAAAAGTCTTTTGTAGTGGATGAATGGTTTTCAAACTACAAAATCTTTGTTGTCATACCAAATCTCAGGAAGATGTTTTGTGATTATGTCATCAAAATACTGAGCTTCTTCAGCATATTTCTACTGGTTAATGAAAAAGGAAAAAAAATAGCATGATTACATAATTGTTACATAAAAGACTTTTTTACATCCCAACTGATCAGGAAATTTCTCTAGATCTGAAAAAAAAATCTGATAAAAACACTTATAAGTAGTTCTTTAAAAATATGGTTTAAACTATGGAGTATAATGAAGAAACAATGGAAAAATTTAAAGAACATGACACTTAAATTTTATGTTTTGCACCCAGAGGTTTACTTTTTCTGTTATTTTTCTCTCACCTTATTCTGACCCTCCCAGGATACTAATGGAGTAGGGGGAGACTCACAAAGGATAACTTTCTCCAGTAAAGACATATACAGTAACAGAAGAGAAAGCAAGAAGCACATCACAAAAGAGCCAATATTGTGTAGTGACAACAGCGTTACCAGGAGTGAGCACTTGATTGTGTCTTTCATGCTAAAACTGAGGTCTACAAAGAGCTCCAAATCCTGCTCTGCAAGTGACAGTGTGCTAAGAAGTTAGAGTCGGCGTCTTTATCCTTTGGGATTCAAATGCTGGTACCCTTTGGCATATTCTGTTCACAAAAACAAGCTTGAAAGAGCCAAGTGTATCCTGACAGACGTGTGATGCTGAAACAGATCTCTAAGCAGGTTTCCGCTGAGCCTTAATCTTAAAGGCCCCTCAAAACCCTGTTCTGGGGGGAAAGACTTTGAGCGTTTAAATCTGGAAAAGTAGAGTGTGATGCATGATTGCTAATGATCTATGAACTTCACACCAGGCAGCTACAATCATCTTAGCCCAAAGGAAACCATACAGTAACATGTAGCAAAGGAAAGAAAAAAATGAAATGTTCCACAAAGTGCTAGTTTTGCATTCTTTCTGGGTACAATATAGAACATTAATACAATAACAGTATTTTCATTAAAGGATAATGACACCTCCTCTTAGTCATTGCCAGATGCCATTGCTACCCTCGATGCAAACAGCAGATGACCAGGTCTTCAGAGACAGTCATCCAGTTGTGCCCCCTGATAGTCCTCAGAAGCAGCGAGTGAGAAAAGATGTGTTTGATTTCATTACCACTTAACGTTGTTTTGAGTAGAAAACAAAAAGGATATTTTTGAAAATCCATTCAACTTATTCCTGCCACTAAGAGATCAGAACGTTCTGCCTGATCATATTTTTTTAAAAAAATCAATCAACTGGATAAGAGAAAGGAGTCTCCCCTAATCTTTCCAAGAATCTTTGGAAAGCATTCTTGAAATGCTCAAAGATTGTGAAAGTATATTTCTAACCAATCCCAGAAGTCATTCTGAGAGATTTTCATTTTCCAGATGGAATCAACATCTTAAACAGGACACTGGTGTTGGATTTCAGAATCACATGCCACCCGCCACAGCCGTCATCCAAAAGGCTGCTACAGAATTGCTTCCTACGTGGGGTTTACCCAGAGGGTGCCAGTAGCAGAAGCCAATGCAGGCATCTTTTACAGAACAAAACCCTCAAAACCTTCAGCACTGAGATGTATACCCTGGAAACCCCAGGTTAAATAACTGGTTTTAAATTCATCGGGCATGGTGGCACATGCCTGTAATCCCAGCACTTGGGAGGCTGAGGCAGGAGTATCGTTGTGAGTCCGTACACCACTGACCTGTTTGTTTTTCTTCATAGCATCTACTTCTCTGTACAATGCTTGTTTTTGTATATTCCTTCTCTCCACCACTAGATGTAAGCCCCATGAGGGCGGGGATGTGGTCATACATACTGCAGCAGACAGCGCCAGGGCATACCTGCCCCACAAAAAATACTAAGAAAGCATCTTTTGAACAAATAAATGATGGAACACTCAGGCCAATGTGATAGTTAAACACAGGGCATGATAGCACTGGAAGACCAGCAGGTGGATTCAGACCTTCACATGATTAGAGGTGAAGGGTACCCCTGGGCAGTACTTAGAGTCAAGGATGCAGGCTGAGAAGTCTAGGAGAGGAAAGTTCTTCTTAAAGTTTCAGGCCCACTATCCCATGATCTTGGGCAGTATTTTGCAAATGTATCAGTCCCAGAGAGGAGGCTTCAAGGTACTGATGCATCTAAAACAGACTTCATCCACACTATAGGCTGCTGGCAAAGACAGAGGCTGATAACTGGCCAATAAGTTGATGAAGATGTCTTCCGAAACATCTTTCATGGTGGCCTTTGTTGAAGTGCTGAAATTACTATAAGCTCTTCAAAATTACAATGTAAATGTTCCTCCAAGCTATGCTGAGCACATACAGAATGGTTTTTCATAGGATTAAAAGGAAAAAAAATGCATAAAGCTGTACATCTACAAGCAAGTGGGAATACGTAGGGGAAATGTCTTAGAAAATAACTTTCCTCAAGCTCTAGGTTTTTTGTTTATGAAAACACGGGAATAGACCAGTAATCTTCAAGGAACTTCACAACAATGAGATTCAACGTTTAGCTTTCAAACCTGGATAGCACAGCTTTTTGGAACCAGAGTCCAGTCAAACCTAGAGAACAAACAACCTCTGTGAGCTACAAACTGGATTCTGATCCACAGTACATTTTAGGGTATTCTGAAAGTAATGTTCTCCACCAAGGGTATGATTTACATCCCTCCCTAAATCTGGTCTCCAGAGCTGACTTAGGCTAATTTCTAGATCCTATTGCATCTACTTAGATCTTGTTCCTCATATATTTTGAATGCTAAATGCAAAACATGTACACTATTGGTGGCTATATTTTAGGTGGGGAATGCAATTCTTTCCCACAGTGGCAACACAGCATCCTTTCAGTTATAAATATCTTCACTTCAGTGTGAAAAGATGATGAAATTCTTTTTGAAGACTCTCAAAGGGCTTGCAGATTTTTAAAAATATTACCGCCACTTTGTTTAGAAGAAATACAGTTAGGTCGTAAAACCATCATTTGTGATTGGATTTATGAACATGACACACATTTGCATGCTGTGCATGAAAACCTGCACCAAACAGTGATTTCCAACAAGAAAACTGTTCCTAGTCAACATTTGCTCGTCTGTGTTATCAGTAACAAATTTTGAGTTCCCCCAACCTGTTGAAAATAAATGTAACTCAAAGGAATCTTCCTTTGCATGAACAGAGTCTATCAAGCCTCAAAATCCTCACTTTCACTGAAATTTTTCTAAAATCATAGAGGAATTTCTTTCTGTGTATGTTCCAAAGTAAAATTAAATTTGGGGAAGCACCTTCCTTTTCTAGTCATTCTATTTGTGACATGCTATGTACTTAAGGTCAATCTGTACCTTGCTTAGAACATTTTCTTACCATTGAGCGCTGCACTGATGAGTGTGTTAGTTTAGAAAAATAGTTGCCTACTGTGATGCATCAGCCAGTGGCCAACTTGAGTGGAAACACTCAGCTGAGCTAAGTCAGAGTGGTTCTGGGTGTGGAAGCCCCACCTGAGGGTTATTGTTAGAATGGCATAAAAGGAGCACGGAGGGGAGGATTGCGTTCTGCTAAGTTCCCAGCTTTGTTGCCACTGGTTTTCCTGGTATGAATTCGTTCTCATCAGAAAAGGAGCTCGAGTTCTTGCTGGCACTGGGGTTGGCTGTGGTTCTCCCTGGGAGAGCTCTGGTCTTCACCTTGAGCATCGCTTCCAGGCTTCAGGGCAGCTCCTCAGTGTGGTGTCACAGAACCTTCATCCCGCCGGCTCAGACCACTCAGTCTTCTGTCCTGGATCCCTCAGCCTCCTGATCTGAACTTGTATAAAATATTGCTGTGGGCTCTAGGCTTTTGGCTGGATTCTACAGATTTCTATCATGCAGAAACTTCTCTTGCACTCTTCTATGTGTGATTCTTTGAGTGAATATTACAAGAAAATCTTATCAGTACACATGTCCTGTATTCAATCTATTCCTTTGCAAACCCTGACTACAACACCTACCTAATCTAATTCATTTGTTCAAAAATCCTCCTTAAACACAAGGAGCAGTATTCCTACTAGATATATATTTTTAAAAGTAAATAGGTTCCCTAAAAGACTTACGTTTGATGTTCCTGTATAACCAAGTAGAAAGAAACAAGGGTAAAGTAGAAGTATATATGAAATGTTATGTTTAAAAATATAAGCTAACAGTTAGCTCAGGGATCTGCCACAGCTCCTTCAGAAGTCGTCATTGGTGTTTGGGTTGAACAATTGGTAAGATTTTAATAACTGGAAAGTGAGTAGTCTCTGACTCAGTGATTTGAAAGCTCTCAAATTCAGGAGTGGGCTCAGATCAAAATTTCATGAAAGCAAATGCTTCAGATTGATATTGGAGATGTGAAATGAAGCCCAAGGTTTAATGTATACTTTTCAATAACTACAGGAAGGCAACCCTGAGGGAATTTGGTGACTGACTAAATTATTTGCAGTGAAATAGTCTCCAGAAATGAGATCAAGTATTCAGTGTTTCCATACAGAGGAAGCACAAATTTAGGTTCTGTATTTTGACCATTTTTACTGTACTCCCTAAGAGTAACTAGAATTTCTTTATAAAATAAAATGCAAAATAGAGTGCATTTGGCAGAATCACTTCTAGCACATGCAAAGCAGCAGTATCACGCCAACAGCTGCTTTGGCCCGGTGTTTTATCCTGTCAATAAGAAAATCCTTGATGTGTTATTGAATACATGGTTATCTTGACAGCCATCTTCATGTAATATTCAAGATGGCTTTTACACAGCCTCAGTTATAATATCAGCCTGAGATCTCACGCTTGCTCTTTATTTAAAGGATGATGAACTTGACTTGATGCTTTCTAAGCCATGGGCCAATTCAAACTCAGAATTCTCCTGGGCAGATTTTACCAGCTTTAACTGACCATAAACTTGAGACATTCCTAGCCAAGACTCTGTTCTTATCCACTGCTGCTGTACATCTCTAGTTTAATCCTAGTTTAAATCCTAATTTACCTCAAAAGCTATTTTCATCAGCTTTCCACCACACTTGACTTTTGAAATACTATAGCCACTGAATTGTCACCATCCAAAACAAGAAAGAACTGTCTTAAAAGCTCTTAGCCCAAAAGAAAAACAATATTCTACGCCATTAGATATCTTAAAGCTCTTTTATTGTTGCCAATGGAGACACGATTGTTGAGATGTAATTCACTGGCTGAAATTCATGCCTGGGAAGGAAGGAAGGAAGGAAGGAAGGAAGGAAGGAAGGAAAGGAGGGAGGGAGGGAGGGAGGGAGGGAGGGAGAAAAGAAACTGAACAAACACAAGCAACCAAAATTTGGTCAGAAATCCCAACTTCCTTGGTTTTATGACACTGGATATGCAAAAGCTCTGTCTAAATTCAAAACTCAACTAGTATACTTAAAAAGCATTTTAGAGTCTGGGCTTTAGAGATAGCACTATAAATAAGATGAGGAGGGTTTTATTGCTGCTGAGACAACTGAGCCAAATAAATTGAAGACATTCGCACTGATCAGTCATGGTTCTAGGAGGAACAAAAGGCTGACTTACTTTCAATGTGCTATAGGGAGCACAGAGGGAAGCTACAATGAGTGTGATCCCGGGGCTGGTAGGAGTGAACGACTTATATCATTCTCAGGGCTGAAGGAACCAGAGCAGCTAAATGAACCAGGAGACAGTGGAGACTATGAGGAGAAAACACTGCATACAACTTGTGGTCCTAAGTTGAATCTGCGGCCATCCTTGTAACCCAGTGCTGTGGAGACCAATCTCCATTGCCCATTGCCCTGGTATCAAGCTGTGGCGCCCATGGTGAAAACCAGTGAGCAAGGGAACTGGTGATCAAGGCAGCCTTCTTTGTCCAGAGAAACCTCCCCCAAAGCACAGTATAACTCAGTCACTCAGAGGAAATGTGGGCCCAGACAGACTCATGGTAGAAACCCAGCAAAAAACAAATCAATAACACAGGTTAGGCAAAGTATTGCACACAGAAAATGCGTGAAGAAAGAACACTAACAAGATAAAAATCAGACTCCTTTGACTCCAGACTTGCAACACAGAAAATCTCAAGCATTTCTCATTCCCCTGTGATGGGAACATTCAAATCCCTCTCTACTCGCTACTTTGAAATATACAGTTCCTTGTTGTCAGCCATGATTAGGTTACTGTACAAAGAAACGTTAGAAGTACTCCTCCTGTCCCACTGGACCTCTGAATCCATGAAGCACCCTCTCTTCATCCCTGCTCCAACCCCTGTCCCAGGGCTGGTAACCACTCTTTACAGTACCTCAGTGAGGCCAACTGGAGCGATAGCTTTAAATAAATTTATATATATGTAGCTTTGGAAACTTCTCAGTTTTAAATTCTATTAAGAAAATATCTAGAAGTTCAACATTAGGTGGTTTAGTTGAGCTCACTCTGCTTTTCTGATATGGGTATTCACCGCTATAAATTTCCCTCCCAGGGCAGCTTTCATTGCATCCCTTAAGTTCTGGTATGTTGTATCAGCACTATCATGTGATTATAGAAATTGTCTAATTTCTTCTTTAATTTCACTTGTGACCCATTGGTTGTTCAAGAGGGTGTTCTTTAATTTTCATGCATTTATATAGTTTTTGTGGTTTCTTTTGCCATTCATTTCTAATTCCATTGCACTATGGCCTCATAATGAGCATGGGATAATTTCAAATCCTTTGCATTTACTTAAGCATATTTTATGAGTTAGTGTGTGTTCTATTTTTGGAGAATATTCTGTGTGCAACTGAGAAGAATGTGTATTCTTATATTGTGCAGTGGAACACGTTGTAGACATCTGAGAAGTCCATTTGTTCATAGGTTTGGTTCAGTTCTTGATTTTTTTGTCTAGTTGATCTGTCTATTTGTGACAATAAGGTATTCAAGTCCCCCATAACAACCGTGTTAGTGAAAAGCCCCAATCACACAGGAAATATTACAATGAATCAGCCGGGATCACATCTTATTGAAAAACATTTCCACACCAAAAGAACCCACCAACAGAGTGAAGAGACAACCCACAGTGTGGAAAAAAATTTTGCCAGCAGTTTCTCAGACAAAGGACGAATATCTCAAAATACCAGACTCCACAAATTAAAAGACCCAACCCAAAATGGGCATCTGAAGTGAACAGAAACTTCTCAGATGAAGAAGTACAAATGGCAAATAAGTATATGAAAAAGTGTTCAACATCTTTGCTCATTTGAGAGATGCAAATTAAAACGGGAGGCCAGGGATATAGCTCAGTGGCACAAGCACCTACCTGGCAAATGCAAGGTCTTCAGTTTGATTCCCAGTACAAAAAAAAAAAAAAATTAAAACACCACAATTCCTCTACTGCAGAAAGAATGGCTATCATCAAGAAATAAACCAATAACAAATGCTGTCAGGGCTATGGGGAAACAAACCCTCTTCTCCACTGTCGGTGAAAGTGTAGACTGTCACAACCACGTGGAAATCACTGTGGAGATTCCTAAAAGTCTAAAACTAGAAGCTCTATTTCACCCATCTATTGCCTTTCTTGGTACCTCCCCCCCCAAATTAAAAACATCACACCACAGTGATAAATGCGCACCCATGTTCACAACAGCAGTTTGCGATAGCGAAATCTTGGAAACAGCCCAAATGCCCATCAACTGATGAATGGATAGAGAAGTAATTTTTTTATATGATGGAGTTCTACTCTGCACACAGAATAAACCTGAGACATTTCTGAGTACATGGATGCACTTTGAGTCCATACTAAGTGAGATAATTTGGACACACACATGTAAATACCACATTGTTTCTCTGGTGTGAGAAGCTGAAAATGTAAATAAAGACTAAAAGGTAAACTAGATATTGGGAAATAGAAAATGTTCAAATGGGAAGGGGAACTAGGGAGGGGGAAGAAAGGAAGAGAAAAAATGAGGAAAAAGGATAAAAATCAATGCCTTTGTAAATACAGAGAGGAAGAGGGGTTGAAGGGAAGATGAGGAATGGGGAAAAGATCAATGTATACCAAGTACAGGCACAAATTCCCTAGGATGAATGTGGTCATTACATATATTTAAAATGTGCCAATAAGTTTAATCAATTTAAAAAAGAAAATATCCATAATCAATATAATCAAATGATCTCTGGGATCTTCAGTAAGTTTATATGAGTGAAAGAGGTCCTGGAGCCAAAATGTTCCATCTGCTCCTCTAGTCTCCTGAGCCTCTTCTCAACACACCAAACAAATGTCATTCAGAATCCCCCTGTTAGGGGCCAGGGGTCTGGCTCAGTGAGAGATCATTTGCCTACAGTCTGTGAGGCCTTGGGTTCAGTCCCCAGCACTGCCACGAAAAACAAGAAAATTAGAATTTCACCTGCCCTTCCTACCTGTCTCTCTCTCTCTCTCCCTCCCTCTCTCTCTCTCTCTCTCTCTCTCTCTCTCACACACACACACACACACACACACACACACACATATACACAAACATCCTCATTAGAGGACTCCCAAAGAATCAGCACTAATCTAAAGGCTTCTGTTCCAGGCAGCAGCAGGCTTCTCCCTCCTGAGTGGTAATACCTTGACTGCCACTTGGAGGTTAAAAAGTTCACCTTGAACATCATGTGATTGGTGTGTGTGTGTGTGTGTGTGTGTGTGTAAAGTATCAGTTCAATATCTGCAAGATTTTGCTGGAGATTCTCTCTTGTGTGTGACAATTAGGGAGACGATCAACCGGCGGTTGCTCAGGGGTCCCTTCAGAGGCTCAAGCCACAAAAGATGACAGAGAGCCTGAGACCAGACATTCTTGCCTGCCTCTCTGAGCCCATGCAGAGACCACTCCTTGAGGGCTGGAAGTGGTCCCAGTCTGTTCCTTGATCTTCCAGGGGACCCTAGAACAGGGCTCCTGCTGAGGATGCCCGGATGGTAGGGGATGAGCACAACTCCTGACACGACGGGCTCCCAGAGAAACGCGGATGGGAACCACAGCTGGGGTCAAACAAGTGCAACCTGGACACTACTAAAAGTCCACTTTCAATCTGCATGAAAGGACACTTTTACCAGTGAGCTGGGGATGCTCAGGACATATACCTGGGTCACACACCTATGATCAAGCACTGGCGCACAACTCGGCATAGAAAAATAACACAATCCCTATGGTGTAGCTTTTCAGCAGCTAAAACTATTTTTAATTACTTTTCATTCTTCTTATACAGAGTGACTCATATTTCAAAAATATTATAGTAAAAGTCATAATTAAAAGTAGCAATCGAATTTTGATTGTTGTTCTAAATGCTGTCGTAGAAGTGAATCCTCTTCGGATGGTCCGATAAACCCTTAAATATAAATATTATTATTCAAACATTATTATCATCATTCTCATTTTAGAGTTGAGAACCCAATCCACACGCTTAGGAAATGTCACAAAATATGCTTGTGATTCTCCTCCTGCTCAAATCTCTCTTACATCTACGGTCATACCACCCTGAATGCACCAGATCTCGTCAAATCTATCTTAGTAGTGAGAACGGGGCACTCTGAAATGAAATACACTCGCATTATTTGCAGTAGAAATCCCACCTCCGCGCCCGCTACTGCCGTCCTTACCCACAGGTGCCCACTGGCCCCAAGAAAAGCGATCAGGTTCCATTTGTCAAGGGCCCGAGCAATCCCAGGGAGGGTTAGTGACTGCGTGTTCGGAACCCGAACCCCTAAACCAGGCCCGTGCGCCTGTCGCAGCAAATCAGATCACTCCGGCGGGACGTGGAGCCACGTGCAGAGGACGGCTGTAAAGCGACACTATTGACCGTGGTCTCTTCGGTCTTGTTTTTCCGCACTGACATTTAACATATGGAATGTAAATGTTCAGAAACACAAACGCTCTGTGAGATGGTCCGCAGGAGATAAGGGAGAGCAGCGGCACCGAGGCGCAGGCGCTGGGACACTGGGAATCTGACCTGCGAAAGCCTCAAGGGACGCTGTTTTCCTGTGCGGCTTTGGCAGGTGTCCCTTCAGGTGCCTGGAACCTCTTTCGCAAATGGCTGTTTTTACATTTGAACTAATTTTAAGTAAGAACTACTTTCCAGGTGGATAAAATCACGGATTTTTAAATACATAACCTTATCACTTACACAGTGAAGTTCTATAAAAATTAACAAAAGTTTGTATGTTCAAAACTTACACTAGAACCACACTGTAACGAGAGAACAGTTAACTGATTATTTTAAATTGTCTATATTTCAGGCAGGACCTGAAACAACACAGGATAGCTTCACAGCTGCACGTGCAGGTCAGACTACTTGGCTTAGCATCCGGGCTCTAAAACTTACCGTGTGACCTTGAGTAAGTTACTTTACTTCTCTGTGCCCCGACTGGCTCTAGGATGGGGAGTGAATTTAATAATACCTGACCTCATGAAGACATGTTGTGAGAAATTAATGAGGTGACATATGTAGAAAGTACTTTAAAAACTGCTTAGTACACAGAAGACTCCCCAGAGAAGCACTTAGTATCATCTTAGAGCCACTTGACTTTCACTGCCATTATAATTTAAATGCTTTGAAGATAAAACCCAAATGAAACATAACTTCTTTCACCTGAAAATACAAACCAAAACACAAAGATGTATTGAAAAGAATTACAAATCCAAATGGAAGGGGCTTAAAATGAACTAAAACTTTACTAATAGCTTCTTGCAGATAGAGAAATAGTGACAGCAAAAATCCTAGCACATAGCTGTGATGGTGGAAGTCTATAATCCCAGCACTGGGGAGGCTGAGGCAGGAGGATGCTGTGAGTTTGAGGCCAGCCTGGGCTGCATAGTAAGACCCTGTCTCAAGAAGATAAACAAAAACCTTTGCAGATTTTTCCAGTTCCCAGTGAGCCAGAAGACATGGTGGAGGTTTCTTGTGCTTACATGTAAAATAATACATCCCAGGGAGGGGTCCCACAGAGCAAGACTGTCATCAACAATAATCTTCATCCTTTTAACTGTGCAACTTTTGTGATTGTGAATAATATTCTCAGAGATTTGCTGAAAAGATAATCATCTGATAAAAGCTGTTTACTTGAGGCTGAGTGTGGTGGTGCACTAGTAACCCCAGCACTCAGGAGGCTGAGGCAGCAGGATCACTGTGAGTTCCAAGCCAGCCTGTCTCAAAAAAAAAAAAAAAAAAAAAACCTGTTTAGTTCAAAGTTTAAATGTGGAAAGTTGTTAATCAGACGTGCAGAATACACAATATATGTTGACTCTGGCAAACATGAACTGAGTTTTCCAAGGGAAAGAAAACTTGAAAATAAGCAACCATTTTGGGTGTGGCATACAATTTGACCTAAGCAGTTGTTTCAAAGCTGTCATCATTCAAGTAGCTAGGGCACATGTAAGAAGTACATTTCTAATTTTACAATTTCTGATTTTCTGGTTAAAATACTATGAAATGTCAAAGTTAAATAGAATCTTACATATTTTTCTCATTCAGTATACTTTCAATGTTTCAGTGTATTGATAATGTGGAATAATATATCCATTTATTTCAGGTCCTTATTTTGAATGCAATATTTTGTTAACGGTTCAAGGACTGCTCTGTTAAGGATGAAATAACTTTTCATTCAAAGACCTGTGAAATAATAAAAAAAAAAAAGTTAGCACATGTGCTTCCTGGGATAATGTTTGTATTTTCCATGTATATTTGTTTTGTTTTGTTTTGTTTCGAGACAGGGTCTCACTATGTAGTTCACACTGGCCTTGAACTTGCTTCTGTAGCCCAGTCTGTCCTCAGACTAATAGCAATCCTCCTGTCTCAGCCTCCCAATTGCTGCAATTACAGGCATATGCCACCAACCCCAACTACCATATATAGTTTTAAAAGATCACTATGACTATCCTTGTATAGAAAAGGAGGACATGAGAGAAATAATCAGAAGTTGAAACACTTGTCTATGAGACGAGGTTAGAATAGACTGTGCCATAAAAGCGTGGATGTGGAAAAGCAGAGCTTACTGACTATATATAATAAACAAAATACTAAGAAAATACATTACATTTAAAACCATTATTCTTACATAGCACTTAACCATGACCAATGATATGAAAAACCACTGTTGTAATTCAACTATAAGAACTAATGACCAACGTACGAAAATCTCAGCCCTTAATTAAAATTATCAACAACTCACTCATTGACCTACCATCCCCATCCAACATCTCAGCATGATGAAATTTTGGCTGTCTGTTAGGTGCACGCCTGGTACTGCAAATTGCCACAGGATTATTCCTAGCAACACACTACACCGCAGATACAACCACAGCGTTCTCATCAGTCACCCATATTTGCCGAGATGTAAACTACGGCTGACTAATCCGATATCTTCATGCCAACGGCGCATCCGTATTCTTCGTTTTCCTTTATTTACATGTAGGGTGAGGAATCTATTATGGATCATACCTACTCCTAGAAACCTGAAACATCTGGGACTACTTTCCACAGATACAGACAGTAGAGATGGAAACAATAACGAACCTTTATGAGGCTGTGGAAAGTTAGAACTCTCACCCATTGTAGGACTGTAAAATGGTACAGCCACTTTGGAAAGCAGTTCGGCAGTTTTTCAAGTTGCGGGATATGGAATTGCTTTAGAACCCAGAAATTCTACTCTTAGGTGTGCACTCAAAGATCTGAAAATATATGCCTACAAAAAATACAAAGAAAGAAAAAACTTACACACAAACACTCACTCACCGAAAGTACAAAGAACCCAATGTCTAGCAACAAGTGAATACATGAAAAGTCGCGCATCAGGCCATGAACTCGTGCTCAGCTATGAAGAGGAATGAGATGCTGACAGACGCTGCATGAAGCACTGATCGGCTCCAAGCAGTGTGCTGAACGAAAGGAGCCAGACACCAGGGGCAACACTTCTGTGGTTCTGTTTCCATGAAAGGTCTAGAGTAGGTCAGTGCCTAGAGACAGGGCAGCTTAATGGCTGTCAGGACCGGGAAAGGGGAGAATTGGGAATCACTGCTGGTGGGTGGGGGGTTGCTTTAGTGGGGAGTGATAAAAATGTTCTGGAATTAGACAGCACTCATGGCTGTTCCACTCTCTCAGTGCACGACAAATCCATACAATGTACAAAGAGTAAAAGATCTGACATTTGTTAGAACTCAAGCTTGTTATTAAAAATTATAGAAAAGTGTGGTAAAACTAAAAAAATCTGAGGAGGTGTCTCCTTATCATCTCCATTCAGAAAACAGATGGCTTTTAGAGTTCTCTTGTAAAATCTCATTTACGGATAAGGAACTGAAACATGTGGCAGTGTAGACTAGTGGTGTTGGTCATTGTCTGAGAGAAGCAACCTGTGAAGAATTATTATTTAAGGAAGTTCTGCCTACATTCAAATAATTCTCAGACCAACTCTGCAAGGAACAGTAGTTAAGGTTAACTAGGTCACCATAACTGAAGTAATTTTTTCTCAGTATTTAAAGCAGAGAGGAACTCATTAGGCTTGAAAGAAAAATACTGTATATTCTTTCCCAAATAGAACCGTCTCTGCAGAGACCGCTGGCACAGTCTATGGCAGAGGACAAAGCCGTGCTGCTGTTCTAAGCTTTTAAAGACTTCCTTTTGAAAAATCAATTGGGTGCTACCTGATTTAGGGTTAACACTCTCCAAGTTATACCTTCTGTGATCATGGAAGCTTATGTGCCCTTCAGGTTCATAAAAGGGAAGATGCACCCAAATAGTTGTAAATTTAAAAAGAAGAAGAAAAGATTTTTACAAATTATATTGTAAACTTACTTGTCTTTTTAAGACACTATCATCTATCTATGGTTATTTTACTAGATACTTTCCTTAATCTATTACAGCCTTACCTAAAACATTGGCTGTACAACTGAGGAAGGGGCTGCCATGTTCTTGCCTTTTTTCATTCTTAAGGGTAGATTTGATGGACACCTACAAATGTGCCAAAGTTCTTGGAATTTCTCATATGGATTAGTAGATATAGAACCTTACAAGGGTTAGAGAGCCAGTTCTTTCATTTTTATGTCTATGACTTTTCATCTCTTTCTCATGCCATTGTGAACCTGCGCACTCTTGGTAAGAGTTCAGGATGAGATCAAAATGTTCTCTCCCTCCAAACTGTGAAGGGGAAGGTGGGAAAATAGCAGAGAAAATTGCATTCTGCTGCAAGAGTCTATTCGAGAAAAACAAAGATTTTTAAGTTAAATACACCAGGTTATCAAGGTGGTAATTTCAAACTTGCTGCGAAGTGCTGAAAATATTGAAACGTTTAAAATATAGGTGTTTGGCTGAAAGAAGAAGCTGGAATCGGTCCTAAACACTTTTTGGCAGAAGGAATAGGAACTTGCTTCTTTGAATCTTGTAATGACGCCAAATGTTCTCTCTTCCACTGGCTTTTCATTAAAAATGTTCACCTTCCAAGTGTAAAAAATAATAATAATTAATTAAAGGTAGTGCAGCAAATGCTGTATATTTTGCTGAAATTTTAGCTACGATTTCCATGCCAAGTTGTCTCAACCTTCTTTATGCTTTGAGAACAAAGCTGTATTTTCTCTAATCAGTTAAATGAATATATGCTAAGCTAATCCTCCTCCTTATACCCAGGTAGATTTTTTTTTGTTTTTCAGCACAAGATAATGTACCCCCCCTTTCTCTCTTTCTCTCCCTCCCTCTCTCCCATATCCCCATCTCTTCCTATACTTGTCCTTCCACCTTTATCTACCTTTATCTCTGTCCCTAACTCTGTACCTCTCTCTCCTTTTGTTTACAGATACACCAGTTACATTTTTACCACCATTTATCAGGCTCAGTGCTATATCCAATCTTCGAAGGACTGTGAACATCTGCTGTCCTATTTGATCCCCTAATAAAAGAATTCCAAGGGACCCAGGCATATGAAGATCACGAGCTGTAACTTCAAAAACCTCAAAATAGGACATAGGTGATCCTGACCAATGCAGCTAGGAGTACAGTGTTCAGTGGAAATAACATGGTCTCTGATTTATGAAAATCTGGAGACAATTCCTAGCTGCCTGTCTTACCAGTTTTACGATTTTTTAAAAAATATTTTCATTTCTTAGAAGTTACTTTTTTGTTGCTTCACAAGGAAAATAATATTACCATTAAAAAAGTAGCTCTTTTTTCTTAAAGAATCAAGTTCAACCCAGTAGACCAAAGGCAAGCAGCCCAGCATGGGGCCCCTCATCCCACAGGTGAGCACATTGCTTTGTGTACATTGCCCTCCGCTAAGATTTAGCCTTTAAGGCTGTTTCTATGACTTCACAGTTCTTTTTTTGTTTTTTATTTTAAAGACAAAAGAATGGAGACATATGAACCAGAAAAGCCATAAGCAATACAGAAAATACAAAGTTATACAGAATATAGTAGGGAATTAGAACTGGATGTTGTATTACATAGTTATCTTCACATTAGTTAACACAAAAACATTAAAGGAAATACCAAATTATAGATAAGATAGTAGGGAATTTGCACTGGAT